>MU686455.1:55936-80907 GCA_026770625.1 Nicotiana glauca
CTATTTTTATTTTTCTTTAATTTGTTCCCAAAATGAATTAATACTAAAATTATAAAATATAAATCTTAATACATATGCATACTTTTTGTATTTTCAATATGAATTATTATGCAACTAATTAACACAAAAATGCCACAAATATCAACAAAAATTGTAAAAATAATGAAAAATTATTTTGTTTGGATTTTTAGGAATAATTTGCTTAGGGCAAAAATCACGTGCTCACAACGTTTACTCGCATTGCATGGATGATTCGCGAGCGGGTAATAAATCACATTAATAAATGGATTTCTAAAAAAGACTTAAGTTTCGTTTTCTCAAAATTATTAAAGAGAATTGACCTTTCTTGGATAATTGCTCCATGTTTATTTTGTTGACTGATTGTCTGTCTGTGTGTGTTTATTTTGGAACGAGCCGAACGCCTCCACAGATTAATAGATGCATCTATAGGCGTGCCATCGACCCTCGGCAAGTGCACATTTATTTCTGTTGGATCGGGTCGTCGCCTTGGTATGATTTGCACATGCTTGTATTACTGCCTGGACTTATTTAAGTTGTTACATGCCTCACTATGGCTCGAGATCATATTGTTAATAATGAAAAGAAATCTTGAAAATTTCCTATGAAGGAATTATGTGTTTACTTGTTTCCTCTATCTGGATTAACATCATGTCTAAAAATATAAATCTACCGTTTAATAGGTATATTAAGGATAAATAACCATTGGACTATTAGAGAGTGTCAGAGTTGGCCATCTCATCTCTACTCCTTCGGGATTAGGTGGGATACTCACTGAGTACACGTTGATTACGTACTCATACTACACTTCTGTGCATTTTTATTGCACAGGTATATACACCTCTAGCAGCCTGCTGAGCGTAGCAGCATGGATGACTTTGGGACTAGGTGAGCTGCATTGTTCGAGATGACCCGTAGCTAGTATAGTTTCTTTCAGCATTTTTATTATTTATTCCCTGTCCACTGTATTTCGGACAGAGGTTGTATTTATTTTACTTATCAGTAGTCGCTTATGCACTTGTGACACCGGGTTTCTGGGATGGGTTTCAACGGATTTGTACTAATTGTTATTATTTTAATTTGAATCCAAGTAGCGAACTTTGATTTATGAAAATGGAAGGAAAAACCTTAGATTTTCAAAAGTATTAAAAGAGGAATTAATTGATAATTTAGTTGACTGGCCTGACAGAGGTGTACGGCGCCACCACGATCCTTAGTGGATTTTGGGTCGTGACAACATGGTATCAGAGCACTAGGTTCCCGTCGATCTCACGAGTCATGAGAAAGTCTAGTAGAGTCTCGCGGATCGGTANTTCCCGGTAGAGTTGATTGGATTATTATAGTCGCATTATGGTGGGATATTATATTGTTTCAGCTCAGTAACAGAGCTTCTAAGAGCCTTGAGGCTAGGCACAGGTTGCCATGATGCTTATGAGCGATTATTCTGCAGTGTTGTTGTAATGGTAGGGTGTTGCCTACGTGTCAGGGCAATGAATGAATTGAAGGGAGGTTTACTCAGTGTGTAATCAAGAGATTCAGTATTTTATTCCCGACAAGGGAAAATGCAGCCAGACTAAGAATGGTCAGGTGTGGGCTGGTGAATGTAATGAGACTTGGTATTTGCAAGCGTGGTTGAGCTTTCTTTTATGAGAGGGTTTCGTGGTCCTGATTGAACGTACTAAGTTGTTGGTGTTATAATCCACTACAATTCGCCTTTATGGCAGGATATTGTGAAATAATATTGGAGGTACAACTGTCAGTTATTGCATGATGCGCTGGTTTAAGATCGAATCAGAATTTTTAATGTTGACGGCTCGATAAAGATGACCTTTGGAAAGGTTTAAAGTTAGCAGCAATGGTGGATTCAAGTGCCACTAAGATAGATTTCATTTAAGGCAACAATTGAGTAGTAAAGTATGAGGAAGGACATGTGGGAAGTGTAGGTGGTGTTTAAAACTTCTGGAAGGACAAGTATGAGGAGCAAGGTCGAGTGGTTAATTAAAAAGATGAGTTCCGCCAAAGTGGGAGAGTGGCGAGGGTTGCATATGGGCTTGGTAGTAGGATGACTACGCGTCTTAAAGTGAGTTTGGATCGAATTGGAGATTTTAATGATTGGTGATTGAAGCCTGCGGGTATGATGTGAAGTATGGGCTATAATGCGGCAAAATATTGATATGGCAGAAAAGAGCTGCTTGAAATGGATAAGGGTACAGCATAACCCTAAATTGGAAGGATGTTGCCGCACATTTAATTGAAGTCTGCGAGGGGCAAATGGACTTGTACAGCTGGAAGGTGAACTCAGACTCAGGATGGGCTGTGGTGTCATAGTGAATGTACCCCATGCAGCGGCGTGGGAAGATGTCGGGAGGTGATTCCCCTAGGTGGGTTATTCCCCGTGAGCTGGTTAGCGGTCGCGTGGTTGGCGAAGCTTCTGTAAAGAATTATATTGGTTTTTCAACAAAGAGATCGATCGTGCGAATGTGGTTGACGATTCAGAATATGAAAGATAGGAAATTACAGAAATATTTCGAGAATTTGCAGCGTATGATTGCGTAAGGTTATGTCAACAAGAGATAAAGGAGTCTGGTGAGTTCCAGAGTTGTGCAATAGTGGCTTCAAGCTAAGTGGGAGAGTCCCACCGCCTAAGATTTGGTTGCATGGTTAACTACTTGCGTGATTTCTGGTTATTAGCATATTGATGGATTAATTCAGCTACGAGAAAAGACCATAAGTAGTAAATTGAGTGGAGGAATTATTAAGGATGTGCAATGGTTAGCCTTATGGGTTCATGTTCGAACTTGGGAAAAGATTCAGGATTTATGCCTTGTATAGAAGCGGGTTTAAAGGGGAGTGGTTTTTCCAGGTGCTTCGTTGAGAGGGTATTAATGTGCTAGAAGATTCATGGAAGTTGATTATATTCAGGACCAAGTCAGAGCGGGTGGCTCTCAGCAACGGTCCTAGTAGATCCTAAGGGATAAAGTGTGGTGCCCAATGATTTCAAGCCTATGAGTACAGTTAAGGATCAAGATTTGTAACAGCTCTTGAGAAGGTGCCCAGAATGTTCTATGATATTTTGACTTGTGGTGTAGCATTTGAGAAATATGAAATGGTTCGTGGGATTTGAGACAGCATGGTTTTGTGGTTCAAGGACACTCGGGGTGACTGTAGATGGAGTATGTTATGTGTTGAATGGAGTTAGTCTTATTTTTAAGGCAAGCAAGGAGGAATTGGTAGAAGGTAAATTGATTAGCCATAGTCGAATTGGCATATTAGGGCCAGTGATCAGTTCGGTCCGCGAGATCAAGTTATGTGTATGATTTGTAGAGGCACGTGTGAGGCCTGTCGGCTGCCGTGATTGATGATTTATCAGGGGCATTCTTCTGTTATGGCTTGTTAAGTGGAAGCGGATTCCGGAAGGGCTATGGTGGCTTGGACCACTACTTGTATATTTGCATAATCTACGGTTATGGGAAATTACCTGTGTATTGCTATGATTCTCCTGAAGTGAGGTAAGTGCAAGGTTCTTATATGATGAAATGTGAAAATATTAATGAATTCGGAGTTAATGAAAATCGTGTCCTATCGTATATTGGCACGTTGGGTGCGATGAGAGGTATGGAAATGTGAAGTGAGGATCAAGGTTGCAGTTCGGTGTTGACAAGGATGCCACGGGCTTGGAAGAGCAAGGAAGGGGTTGAATGATGAGAGTAAATTGGTATTGTCTTTAGCGTCACCTGAGATCGATGTGTTGTGGAAGAGGTTTTACATCCTGGTTAAGGATTCTGGATCGCTTTTCAGCGTTAGTGCATCCGATGGTTTAGATGTGCAGACCCATTATTTATTTCAGAAGATTGTGCGAGCGTGTCCCACGGGAAGATTGTATAAGTGTGGCATGTAGTCACTTGATTTGGCTAAAGATTTAAACCAAGTATGGGGGTTGCGGTGATATCATTAATTTGAGAATTTATGCCTGGAGGGCACTTTGTATATTGGGTTATGAACTGAGCAGGTTGCTCAGGTCATGATGGTTGTTTTTATATGTTATGAGGAAAGGGGGTTGCTATGGACCTTTGAAAGGTTATTGGCCAATTTGGTGCAATCAAAAATCTGCTTGAGATCGGTGGATTGATTTATTTATGATCACGGCTTTATATCAGGCCAGTTGTATTTGTTTCAGCGAGCGTTCCCTATGGAGGAACAGTCGAGGTGCTATTTTGTCATCAGCTATTCCAGGTAATGATGTATTTCATTGTATGAGTTGTGAGACGGCTCAGTAAATTCTTATGTGTTGAGGTTCCGCGTGGCGATGATGTTATGTGAGCAAAATGGCTCTTGAGATTCAGATCTTGTATCGCACCTCAGTTGTGCTTGAGTTTTCTAGCCTATGGCGCTATGTGTTTTCTCAGGGATGGTATTATGCACTTAGCGTGCTTGCGATCGAAATTCGATATTTTTATTGTAGTGAGCAGATTTAGCTCGAAGTGCAATCTCCTTATGTGAGATTTGTGTGTGGATCGGGTGGCACGCTGCCATGGATATGTCATTTGGATTGGGTTGTGTGCCGCAACATGTGTGATGTCGAGTCTAGCCCTCTATGTGTTACTTTTTTGTGTGTTTCGCTTCCTATCTTCTAAGAAAAGTCCATACTAGTGCGGGGGTTAGGTAATTCCTTCCAGAGTTCGATTTCTGTTTGTGTTGTGTTCGTATTGGTGGGCTATTGGCACATTGTGGAGTCATATGAGACTTGTGATCGCATTCGGAGTGGCTTATTGCCTGAGCAGTTTGTACTGGGTAAGATGAGATTGTGGGATTTAGGATCAGTGCAATCTGATTATATGAAGTATATTAAGGAGCGAAGATCATTATTTGGTTCAGAATGTGGTAATGTTTCTTGTCAGAAGTATAGACTCGATGATTGGTTGACTCGGTAGTTGATTATGAATTTCGGCATCTCATCCGTCGTGGCGGTATTGTAATAGTTAGAGTAAGACCTATGTAGGTCATGAGGTGCAATGGGAGCATCGGATCCGTGGAATTCCGATTAATTCAAACAGAAATGTTATTGTGGTCCTATGAGTAAAGTGATGTAAAGTGTGAATTCAGCAGAGTTATGCAGTCATGTTTGAGTACAGCATATAGCGATTGATACAATGATCGTATGTTGGAAACAGGCCTGGCACAAAATTCTGGATGTTGGAATTGGGCTCTAAGACTTATTTTCTTGAATAAAAGAGGAATATCTTCAGAACTTATCGAGCTAATGTGCTCAACTAAGTTGTGGTAGCACGAGAAGTTGCATGAGGAGCTAAACAGTGATTTCAGACCACTCCAGTATAGTTCTCAGCACGTTCGAGGACGAACGTATGTTTAAGTGGGAGAGAATGTAACGACCGAACCGGTCGTTTCGAGCCCTAGCGCATCGTTCAGCAGTCTGAGGCCTTGAGCAGCTTCATTTCATGTATTATGACTTGTACGTGTGGTCGAAATTGAATTTCGGGAAGGTCTAGAGTTAATTTAGAAGAAAAATTCTTATTTTGGAAGCTTAAAGTTGAAAGAATGAACTAGGATTGGATGTTTGAGTAAATGACCTCGGAATCGAGATCTGAAGGTTCCAACATGTTCGTATGATGATATCAGACTTGGGCGTATGCCCGGATCGGGTTTTGGATGATCCGGGAGCGTTTTGGCGCCAATTGTGGAAGTTAGCATTTTGGAAGAAATTTCTTAAGCTTGGCTTAAAGTGAATTTCAGTGTTATCGATGTCCATTTGGGATTCTGAGACTGGGAGTAGCTCCGTATGATGATTCTGGAGTTGGGAGCACAATCGGAAGTGAATTTGGAGGTCCATAGGTCATTTTGAAGGCATTTGGATAAAGATAGAAATTTGAAGGTTTTTGAGAAGTTTGACCGGGAGTGGACTTTTTGATATTGGGGTCGAAATCTAATTCCGAAAGTTGGAGTAGGTCCGTAATGTCTAATATGATTTGCGTGCAAAATTTGAGGTCGATCAGATGTGATTTGATAGGTTTAAACATCGGAAATAGAAGTTGGAAAGTTCAAAGTTCATAAAGCTCGAATCGGAGTGTAATTCATGATTTTAGCGTTGTTTGTTATGATTTAAAGCCTAGAGCAAGTCCGTAATGTGTTTTGGGACTGGTTGGTATAAGTGGTTGGGGTCCCGGGGCCCCCGGGTGTATTCCAGGTGGCTAACGGATCGAATTCAGAGTTTGAAGGAGTGCTAAAGCTGCTGCTTCTGGTATTTCCGCTTCTGCGGAAATGGGGACAGCAAAAGCGGTATCACGGGTGCGAAGGGGGGACTGCAGAAGCGGTTTTGGTTGGAGCTGCAGGGATCTGCATATGCGGTTGGGTTTCCGCAGAAGCGGACCGTACCTGTGATGTGGATTACCGTAGAAGCGGAAGGCCAGGACGTGGATGGGAGCCGCAGAAGTGGCAAGATATCCGCAAAAGCGAAACCGCTTAAGAGGTAAAATTTCCGTAGAAGCGGAAACGACTAAAGGCAGAGACTTGTTTTAAATCGGGGTTTTGGTTCATTTCACCCATTTTTCATGGCTTGGGGCGATTTTTGGGATTTCGTCATCTATGTTAAGGTAAGTTATCCCCACCACTCTTGAGTTGAATATATCAATTATATATGTCTTTAAGTATGGAAATTAGAGTAAATATTAAGGTTTTGGTTGAAGACCTAGAAAATTATAATCTTGGATTTTAGCCACGATTTGGAGTATGGAATTAAGAGATAATTATGTATTTGAGTTCCTAAGGTCATGGGTAACCTTTATCTTCGAAAAGTTTTGGATTCCGGGCACGTGGGCCCGAGGGCATTTTTGTGAACTTTTCGTTCGGGGTTAGGAATTGTTATAAATTGGGTTGTAAAGTATAATTGAGCGTATATTAATGGATTTGTATGATAGTTGGCTAGTTTTGGAGCATTGTGCGTTGGTGCAAGTCTTCGGAAGAATGTAGAATGCCAGTTGTGGATCTTCGGAGCAAGGTGAGTCTCCTTTATAGTCTTGTGAGGGGGAAGTTACCTGAAATAATTGATTATATTCTCCTATATGTGGCGGCTACTTACGCACGAGGTGACGAGAGTCCGTGCGTAGCTACTACTATGCTTTTGTCCGGGTAGTTAGGACCCATCAACATGTTATACTTGGATTAATTGAACCCATTGATGACTTGAATTGTTTAAATCACCTTTGATTAGTAAACGAATTTAAAAAGAGATTAAACATCATTTCCTGAATTGTTAAACAGAGAATTTTTATTTGGATAATTATTCCTCGATAAAATTCTAATTGGCTATCTGAGCATGTATCTTATGTGTACCCGCGTCGCATGGATAATTCGCGAGCGGGGTAATTAATCACATTAAATTAATAAATGGATTTCTAAAAATGACTTAAGCTTCGTTTTCTCAAAATTATTAAAGAGAATTGGCCTTTCTTGGATAATTGCTCCATGTTGATTTCTTGACTGATTGTCTGTCTGTGTGTGTTTATTTTGGAACGGGCTGAACGCCTTGGCAGATTAATAGATGCATCTATAGGCGCGCCGTCGACCCTCGGCAAGGGCACATTTATTTCTATTGGATCGGGTCGTCGCCTCGGTATCATTTGCGCATGCTTGTATTACTGCCTGGACTTATTTAAGTTGTTACATGCCTCACTATGGCTCGAGATCATATTGTTAATAATGAAAAGAAATCTTGGAAATTTCCTATGAAGGAATTATATGTTCACTTCTTTCCTCTATCTGGATTAACATCATGTCTAAAAATATAAATCCACTGTTTAATAGGTATATTAAGGATAAATAACCATTGGACTATTAGAGAGTGTCAGAGTTGACCATCTCATCTCTACTCCTTCGGGATTAGGCGGGATACTCACTGAGTACACGTTGATTACGTACTCATACTACACTTCTGTGCATTTTTGTTGCACAGGTATATACACCTCTAGCAGCCTGCATAGCGTAGCAGCATGGATGACTTTGGGACTAGGTGAGCTGCATTGTTCGAGACGACCCGCAGCTACTATAGTTCCCTTCAGCATTTTTATTATTTATTCCATGTCCACTGTATTTCGGACAGAGGTTGTATTTATTTTACTTATCAGTAGTCGCTCATGCACTTGTGACACGGGTTTCTGGGATGGGATTCAACGGATTTGTACTAATTGTTATTATTTTAATTTGAATCCGTGCAGTGAACTTTGATTTATGAAAATGGAAGGAAAAATCTTAGATTTTCAATAGTATTAAAAGAGGAATTAATTGATAATTTAGTTGGCTGGCCTGACAGAGGTGTCCGGCGCTACCACGACCCTTAGTGCATTTTGGGTCGTGACAAGATGGTATCCGAGCACTAGGTTCCCGTCGGTCTCACGAGTTATGAGCAAGTCGAGTAGAGTCTCGCGGATCGGTACGGAGATGTCTGTACTTATCCTCGGGAGGCTGCAGGACTGTTAGGAGTACTTCCCTTCTTGATTTCCTTTTCGTGCGGTTCGATTCCTTTGAGGTTTATGCCTTTGATTTCTTCCTACTCAATCTTACGCGAGCGCTTGTTATAAATTGAAAGTTGAAGAATTGAAATGGCACTACAAATGTGGTGCGGGATGATTTTTCCCGGTATAGTTGATTGGACTATTATAGTCGCATTATGGAGGGATATTATATTGTTTCAGCTCAGTAACAGAACTTCTAAGAGCCTTGAGGCTAGGCACAGGTTGTCATGATGCTTATGAACGATTATTCCGTAGTGTTGTTGTAATGGTAGGGTGTTGCCCATATGTCGGGGCAGTGAATGAATTGAAGGGAGGTTTACTGAGAGTATAATCAAGGGATTCAGTATTTTATTCCCGACAGGGGAAAAGGCAGCCTGACTAAGAATGGTCAGGTGTGGGCTGGTGGAAGTAATGAGGCTTGGTATTTGCAAGCGTGGTTGAGCTTTCTTTTATGAGAGGGTTTAGTGGTCCTGATTGAACGTACTAAGTTGTTGATGTTATAATCTGCTACAATTCGCCTTTATGGCAGGATATTATGAAATAATATTGGAGGTACAACTGTCAGATATCGCATGATATGCTGGTTTAAGATCAAATCAGAATTTTTAATGTTGATGGCTCGATAAAGATGACCTTTGGAAAGGTTTAAAGTTAATTGCAATGGTGGATTCAAGTGCCACTAAGATAGATTTCATTTAAGGCAACAATTGAGCAGTAAAGAAGGAGGAAGGACATATGGGAAGTGTCAGGTGGTGTTTAAAACTTCTGGAAGGCCAAGTATGAGGAGCAAGGTCGAGTGGTTAATTAAAGAGATGAGTTCCGCCAAAGTGGGAGAGTGGCAAGGGTTGCATATGGGTTTGGTAGTAGGATGACTACGCGCCATAAAGCGAGTTTGGATCGAATTGGGGATTTTAATGATTGGTGATTGAAGCATGCGGGTATGATGTGAAGTATGGGCTATTATGCGGCAAAAGATTGATATGGCGGAAAGGAGCTGCTTGAAATGGAGGAGGGTGCAGCATAACCCTGAATTGGAAGGATGTTGCCGCACATTTAATTGAAGTCTGCGAGGGGAGAATGGACTTGTACAGATGGAAGGTGAGCTTGGACTCAGGATGGGCTATTGGTATCATAGTGAATGTACCCCATGTAGCGGCGTGGGAAGATGTCGGGAGGTGATTCCCCTAGGTGGGTTATTCCCCGTGAGCTGGTTAGCGATCGCGTGGTTGGCAAAGCTTCTGCAAAGAATTATATTGGTTGTTCAACAAAGAGATCGGTCGTGCGAATGTGCGAATGTGGTTGATGACTTGAATTGTTTAAATCACCTTTGATTAGTAAACGAATTTAAAAAGAGATTAAACATCATTTCCTGAATTGTTAAATAGAGAATTGGCTTATTTGAATAATTATTCCTCGATAAAATTCTAATTGGCTATCTGAGCATGTATCTTACGTGTACCCTCGTCGCATGCATGATTCGCGAGCGGGGTAATAAATCACATTAAATTAATAAATGGATTTCTAAAAAAGACTTAAGCTTCGTTTTCTCAAAATTAATAAAGAGAATTGGCCTTTCTTGGATAATTGCTCCATGTTGACTTCTTGATTGATTGTTTGTCTATGTGTATTTATTTTGGAACGGGTCGAACACCTCGGCAGATTAATAGATTCATCTATAGGCACGCCATCGACCCTCGGCAAATGCACATTATTTCTGTTGGATCGAGTCATTGCCTCGGTATGATTTGTGTATGCTTGTATTGCTGCCTCGACTTATTTAAGTTGTTACATGCCTTACTATCGCTCAAGATCATATTGTTAATAATGAAAAGAAATCTTGGAAATTTCCTATGAAGGAATTATGTGTTTACTTGTTTCCTCTATCTGGATTAACATCATGTCTAAAAATATAAATCCACTTTTTAATAGGTATATTAAGGATAAATAACCATTTGACTATTAGAGAGTGTAAGAGTTTACCATCTCGTCTCTACTCCTTCGGGATTAGGCGGGATACTCACTGAGTACACGTTGATTACGTACTCATACTACACTTCTGTGCGTTTTTGTTCCACAGGTATATACACCTCTAGCAGGCTGCTGAGCGTAGCAGCACGGATGACTTTGGGACTAGGTGACCTGCATTGTTCAAGACGACCCGCAACTAGTATAGTTCCCTTCAGCATTTTTATTATTTATTCCCTGTCCACTATATTTCGAACAGAGGTTATATTTATTTTACTTATCAATAGTCGCTCATGCACTTGTGACATCGGGTTTCTGGGATGGGTTTCAACAGATTTGTACTAATTGTTATTATTTTAATTTGAATCCAAGTAGTGAACTTTGATTTATGAAAATGGAAGGAAAACCGTAGATTTTCAAAAGTATTAAAAGAGGAATTAATTGATAATTTAGTTGGCTGGCTTGATAGAGGTATCCGGCGCCACCACGACCCTTAGTGGATTTTGGGTCGTGACATTCCCGCTACTGCTCATGATTCGGTTGAGCAGCTTTTTAACCGCGGGTTTGGTAATGAAAGTTTAGGTCCAGTTTCTAATCAAGCATCCCTGGCTTCTTTTTCTACTTCTGTTCCTGTGATTCCTTCTTTTTTGATTGTGGCTGTTTCCGTTCCTCCCCAGGCTGTTTTGACTGCTTCTACTATTCCTCCTTTAACAATTCCCCCTCCACCTGTTCATCACAATGAGGTTGGTTCCTCGAGTAAGGGTGCTGCTATGAGGCAAGTCACTATTGAAGTTCCTGATGAGGGTAATCTTTTAAGGAAATCAGGTCAAGCAGACGTGTGGTTAAAGCCTTTGATTGGTCTAGTTGAAAGAGCTAAGCTTGATAGCCACAGTTCTTTGACCTTGATGAATGATATAGTGCTTGCTTCTTTAAAGGTATCCCTTTTTCAAGCTTTACTTTATCCTTTTTCTATTTTCAGAGTTCTTATTTTCCCTTCTCTTTTTTGTTTAGGTCAATTTAATTGGCACGGAGATGATGAAAAGAGTTACCCTCTCAGAAAAATTAGTGCGTGACTACCAAATGGAGGTGGATAATTGGAAGGAACAGTGTGACAGTCTTCAAATCGATGTGGAAACCTTAGAAGAAAGTAAAAGTACCTTGGAGCATAAGGTACGGGCTTTGACTTCAGAGTTGGCAGTTGAAAAAGCTTCTTCAAATCAAGCAGGTAAGGAAAAGGCTCGTCTGGAAACCTCTTTTTTCGAGCAATTGTCGAAGACAAGTGAAGAAATTAGAGCGTTGAGGGCTCTTTTGGGTGAAAAACAAGCATATGCTGGTGAACTTGTGCAGAATTTGACTCAAACTCAAGAAGACCTTCGGGTATCTTCTGATAAGGTTTGTTCTTTAGAAAATTTCCACGCTTCTCTTCAAGCTTCTTATGAATCTGCCTTTGTTGAAAATGAAAAGTTAAGAAACGAAATTGCTGACTGGGAAAGAGATTACGAGATTCTTGAAGACGAAACTGCCATTGAAGTGAGTTGGGCGTTTTAACATTCTCGCCATGATACCCTCGTTGAAGTTAGCCAGGAGAATTTTAACTTGGAATCTGAGTTAGCCAAGATCAAAGAGACTATTCAGAAGACTCAGCAGAACCAAAATTTTTCTTCTCTCGTGGCTGAAGCTTCTGAAAATGTTAAAGATGATACGGGTATCCCCATTCCTTCAAGTCAAGTTGAGCTTGCTGCTGTTGATGTCCCTGCTTCAGTTCCTTCAACTTCTCAGTGAAAAGTTTATGTTGTTTGAATTCCTTTGTTGTTTTTCTTATTTTCTTTTTGGTGATATGTGGTTGTTACCCTTGGTCTTTTTAATGGTTTGTTGAAAATGTTAAGTCCCCAGACCTTTTATGGGGCACTTTGTATAAATAACTTTTGGTTTATGACTAAGTTCATACTTATTCTAAACTTTTTTAATATTAAGAAGTTTAAACTTCTATTTTTTTTATTCTTGCCTTTATTTTTAAGGACTTACTCAATAACTTGCATTTTTATTTTTCAAAAATGCTTCTATTTTTTTTAACTTCATGAATATTTGAATTAATCATGAATTTTATAAAAGAGGGCCCTTTTATATTTGACACTTAATGAAGAAGACGTCTCAACTATAATGGTGTTAATATACGATAAAAGAAATAGGAATACACATGTTTCTTGAAATAACTTTGACAAGTTTTTATTTGAACTTTTTCTAATTTTGAATAACACTTTACATGTATTTGAATTACTTCTATAACTTTCTCGTAACTGTTTTTCTTATAACAGATTTCAAAAAAGAAAATGAACACAAGGTTTTTATTTATAACCCGTTCTGGTACATTGCCTTTACCCTAACTATGATAAGGTTTTTCTTTGGCCTTAGCTCGTGACTTTGCTTTGCACTTGACTCATTCAATGAGTGAACTTTTCAAGCTTGATCTTTGATTATTTCCCAATCTTCTTTGCCTTCTGTCACACCTCCTTTTTCCACGACACCCCCAAGGGTATAAAGGAGTTTTTTCAATTAAATAACAATCGAAACGGGATTTGTTATTAAGATTCAGAATTGCTTCAGAGATTTATGGTGTCCAAATCACTGGTTGAATCCCGAATCAAGGAATTTATTGACTCTGTTTAACAGTCCGCGAACCAGAAATCCAAGTAAGGGATTTTGTTAACCCGGGAGAAGGTGTTAGGCATTCCCGGGTCCCGTGCTTCTAACACGGTCGCTCAACTGTCATATTTGGCTTATTTATTTGATGTTAGTACATGTTTTAATCTATGTTCTTTTTAACTTTGAACCGCTTTTATTTATTATTTTAAAGAGAATTGCAACGTCGTTAAAACGCATCTCGAACCACATCACATAAATGCACCCGTGATTTTTGACACATTTCAACTTCGTTGGGATTTGGATTTGGGTCACATAAATGTGCACCCGAGTTTAGGAAGGTAATATTATTAAATGTCGGGCCTAAAGTAATTAGCATATTATTAACTTTGTGGGAGGCCATGAAATTCGCTAAATGGCACATCCCGAATTCTAAGGTTGAGTTAAAACCAATTAAAGTGAGGGCCATGCAATTTGTGATTTTATTTGGGCGCGGCGCACCTCATTTATTTTAAAGGCCATATTAAAAGAGAAACTATTATTTTCTATTAGGATTGTCTCTAAGAACTTAGTTAATTAGCATTATTAAATGAATATTATCGGAAACAGCCCAGAAGTAGTCTTTAGCAAAGTGGGCTTCAAAGCCAGCCCATGGAAAGGGGATTGGGTCAGCCTTGTTAAAGTGAGTTATTTAGCATTTGGGCTTGTGATTGGCCCTCAGCGTTTTTGGGCTTATGACTGGCCCCAACAATTATTTGGATAGTTATACCTTGAGACCATAAATCTCAAGGCCATCTCAATGTCCAATTCCAACGGGGTTCCATTTCATGAACTGAACCCTGAAGAATCACAAAGAAGCAAAGATCGTACCATATGAATTTGAATCAATAAGCTAAATAACGAGGGATATTAGATGATCAATAAGATATTTGTGCATTGAGCAACTGATTCTGCAACAAGTTAAACTCAGGGACCTATTGATATCTAAAATAAAGCTAGATTATGCATAGGATGTGATTAATGATTTTCGAATGAAACCATTGGACTGCTAAAGTAGAATGAATTGCGATTTCCAGTTCATTTACAATGCTTCAAATGCCAACTCCTAACCAAGTGTAACGCAATTGTCTAAATCACAAACAGATGATAGACTATTACGACCCTAGAAACAATAACGTCCAATTTTCAATTACAAGGTGAAGATCTATGACCCTAGAAACAGTTTCAAATTCATGTTATCTCTAATACTAAAATTAAACTAACGCAAAATGAAACTATATTTAAAGCTACTAAAAAATCCGAGGTCCAACAGTCCTAATTACCCAAATAGTCTTAATTAATTCCAGAAAGTACTCGTTCAGAATGAATTGTGCAACTAAGTATCAAAACTAGTGATGACTACAAGAAAAATCCAAGTGAAACAACAAGTATTTCTCTTCATCATTTGATTCTACAAGTAGTTCATGCATGTTGATTCAGACTTCCATATCACTTGAGTCATAGAAGTGTACCTGGAATCGAATCAGAATAAAGGAGGAAGGAATTAGTAATGCCAGTCAACAAACAGCAGTTGCAACCAGAAGCCACAGGAGCAGTTTCAAACCCAAAACAACATCACAGATACCCAGAGATGAATTATAGAGGAATTGCACCTAAAAAATGACCAAAAAATAACTTGATTGAACCCCAACCCACTTGAAGTCAAACCCAGTAAACCTCTGAAGTTTCAGCAATCAGTACACAAGGAACATTTAAGCCATTTTCCTCTTTGAACTAAGCTAGAACACATAACAGTAGCTAAAACTTGCAATTGATCTATGAAAACTCAATGTAGCAGTACATTTTTTGGAATTTTTTGTTGTTTTTGTTGGTTTTTGGTTTTCTGAAGAAACTAATACCTAAAGGAACTTTAGAAATTCAGATCTGATTTTGAATTTGAAATTTGAATTTTTCAGCTTCTAAAACTTGTAGAACACTTTTTTTTGGGGGGGGGGGGAGATTTTCAAATGCACAAAACTTGTGAATTAAGGCACTGGGGCTGCTTTATATAGGCAAGACTAAAGGTAGCCCTCAGATTTCTATTTTTCTTTTAGTCCTTCTTTTATTTTTCAGTTTTACTCACTTAGTCCCTTATTTACAGACTTGTTACTCAAGTTAAAACCACTAACTTCCTAAAAATCTGTTTTGAACCCTATCTAGAATCTTCTAGGGAGTTCCATTCCCTATTATTACAATGTCCCTTAAGTAAAGCACCTACAGTACCCTGAATTGTTCCCAAAATATTACCAACTTATGTTAATAATCTTAAACTCTCTAATTAATCATGGTCAAACTAGTAATTCTAAAAACTAATCAGCTAAACAAATTCCAACCCAAATCTTAACACTAACTAACTACTGATTTTCGGATTTAACAACTACTATCACTTATTAGCAACAAACTAAGAAATTGACAACAACAGAATTATTATGAACAGAAGAATTAAATCACTGGCAAACACAAGAAAATCCAAATAGGCAGAAGTATTAATTAAACTAAACTAATCAAAATTACAGACCTAGAATACTAATTATGGATTAACAAAAGAAAATATGCTCAAACTAATTTTATTAACAGAGAAATCAAACATAACAAAGTTAAAATAGGAAGCTCATACTATTGATTAAACGAAAAAATCAACACATAGAAGATCGAATTCCATTACTGATTCAAAAATGAAAACAAAACCCAAGTTGATTACTCGTGAAGGAGAAACAACCAAAACAAAGAAAAACTTGCTTGTGAAGCTCTAGGGTTCTAACACTTCTGTGATTTGAAATTCGAAGGCCTTGGGTGAGACTTGAAGGCCGCTGATGACGGATTAGGAACGGGGAAAGTGAGGTGAGCAAGTGGTGTGAATATAGCGGGGTTTGAGGAATTTAGGGTTTTGTCCCCTCTATTCAATTCAAGATTCGAGCGGCTTGGTAGGGGTTCGAGGGGAAAGGTTTAGGGATTTAGGAAGAAGATGGTGAGGGGATGTTGTGGTATAAATTTGGACGGGTTTGGGTGGTGGTGGCGCCGTGGGCGGCGGAGGCGGTGACTAGTATTTCGAAGATTCGAGGGGTTCTAGTGGTATTTGAGGGAAAAGACTAATAGATTCATGATAAGGGAAGGAGGGGGGTGCTCTGGTGTGATTTTGGATGTCATTGGAGTGGTTTTCGTCGTCACTGTCGGCGGGCTTGACGGAGTGTATTAGGGCGGCGGCTCTAGAGTTTGTGGGGTGGAAGGTTGATGAAAGACAAAGGAGGTGGGAGGGTGCCCTTCGGACACTCTTATACTAATCATACCCTACTTCAGGGCCGTTGGATTGAGCTACCTCGACGGCCCAGATCAAATATGAATTAAATGGGGTCGTTTGGTTCAATTAAGGGAGATGGACCGGGGCAGGGGTTTGGGTTGGGCGATTTTGGGATGTTGGTCCGATTGGGCTGCATTTTGGCCCAAAATTGGGTAATTTATGAAAGCAAATTGTTTTGTTTTAATTTTCTCTTCTTCTTTTTTTTGATTTTTTTTTATTTTATGATTTTTCTAATTTCGTTAAATGCAAAATTAAAAATAAAGACCCAAATTGACTCTAAACTTATACTACTTAATTTCTAAATACACTAATTTCTAATTTAAATGTAAACTAAGACAAATTCAAAAATTAATAGTTAAAAATGCAAAATAAATTATTTTTATTATTTTCTTCTTTGTAAAGTAACTAATTAATCTTAACAATGTGAAATTAACCCTAAATGCAAATGCCAAGTAGTATTTTTTTTGGTATTTTCGTTAATTAAGATGCACAAACAAAATGCAAACAATTAACATAAAATGTCACAAAAATCCATAAAATTACAAATAATGAAAGAAATTATTTTGTTTGAATTTCTGGGAATGATTCATATAGGGCAAAAATCACGTGCTCACACCTTCTTTATACACATGTCTATGTATATTATATAGTCCCCCAAGTGTTTGAGCGTTGAAGTATGAGGCCCCGAGCACTTGATTGTTCCTCTCATTTGGTCCTTTCCCTGAAAAGGAAAAATACACTGGACTTAGAGGTGCGATTATAGATGAAGACAGCTTAACCCGTCTGAATTTCTATCAGAATAGTTGTAACCCTAGACAGTGAATTTTAATTTATTCCACGTGCCTTGCAAGTTGTAATTCACCATTTAGTATGGGCTAGCTTTTTGCCTATCATCTAAAATTGTTAGTAAAATTTTAACAATTCAAAAATAAAATTTTAAAATATGGATACCTGACCATGGGTATTTCTTAAAAATAGTATCTCTTCAGGTGAACAACATTCCAATATGAAGGTAGTATCTTGCCATCCATCCTTTCCAGCTCGTTTAATTCTTTGCCTGTGATATTATGATTCCTGTAGGGTCCTTCCCGGGTTGGACTTAATTTCCCTGCATTAGCCTCCTTCGTAGGTTGAAAAACTTCCTTGAGTACGAAGTTCCCAATCTTGAAGTATCTTAGCCGTGCCTTTCGATTATAATATCGTTCCATGACTTGTTTTTGTGCTTCCATTCTTTTTATGCAACTTCTCGTTCCATGAGTCGTCTTGTGGCTTCTCAATTTTTTTTCATTCAAATTATTAGTGAAGGCTATAGCTGCCCAATTGTCTGGTACTCGTGGTAACGTCATTCTTTCACGCTAGAACCTATCCATGAACTCTCTAAGCAACTCTGAGTCCCCTTGCTTGATTTTGAAAATATCCTCCATTCTTTTTTCGACTTTTTGAACTCCCGAATGTGCTTTGATAAATGAATCTGTAAGTTCAGCAAAAGAATTTATGGAATTTTCGGGTAAAAGAGAATACCATGTTAATGCTCACTTAGTGTTACTACTCCGTTTCCCCCCATTTTATGCTTTTTCATGTTTTGTTATCGGTATGTGGTGTGTTAGAGTTGATTTGGATTGGTTTTGATAAGAAATGAGACATAAGTCTCTTTAAGGAAGACTTAAGTTGGAAAAGTCAACCGGACGTTGACTTATGAGTTAAAAGGCTCGGATGTGATTTTCGGTGATTCGGTTAGCTTAGGGAAGTGATTTGTGACTTAGGAGTGTGATCAGAATTGATTTTGGAGGTCTGGTGTAGAATTAGACTTGAATTGGCGAACTTAGTATTTTGGCGAATTCCAGTTGATGGGTGAGATTTTGATCCGAGGGTCGGAATGGGATTCTGAGAGTTGCTGTAGCTTCGTTGGGTGATTTTGGATATGTGTACAAATTTTCAGGTCATTCGGACATCGTTTGGTCGGGTTTTTGATCGAATGCATGTTTCGGAAGTTTTTAAAGAACTTAGGCTTGAATCTAATGAGAATTGATGATTTTAGTATTGGTTGATGCGTTGTGATGATTGGAACAAGTTTGGGTAATGTTTTAAGACATGTTGGTGCTTTTGGTTGAGGTCTCGGGGGCCTCGGGGTGAGTTCGGTTGGTTAAACGAAGAATTCTTGAAGTTTGTTGCACGTTCATATTGCTGGTATCAGGTATTTTCGCTTCTGCGGAAATGGGCCGAGAAGCGAAAATGGGCCACAGAAGCAGTTCCGTAGAAGCGAGTTATAGGTCGCAAAAGCAGTTCGTGGTCTGGTAGGGTGGTTCCGCAGAAGCGGAATGAGGTTCGCATCAGCGGGTCCGCAGGAGCGGACGGTTAACCGTAGAAGCAGTTTGGGTCTTAAGAGGGAGTTTCGCAGACGCGGAATTTGAGCCGCAAAAGCGGAACTGGAATTTTAAATGAAAATCCGCAAAAGCAGGAAATTGGCCGCAGAAGCGGTCCCGCCTAAGCGAAAAGGGGATCGCAGAAGCGAAAGTCGACTGGTGGCAGAAGGATTTTTATTGGACATTTCATCCGCGAGTTCAACCATTTTTTCCTCCATTATTGATCGACCTTGAAAGCATTGGGTGAGGATTTTGAGAGTCTTGACTGGGAATCGATTGGAGGTAAGTCCCTTGGCCTAATTATTCAAGTTTATGGTAAAAATAACATGTATTTTGGTGGAAATTCATCAAAAATGGGGTAAGTTCGGGCTTGAGAAATTATAAGTTAAAAATGGAATTTGGAGGGTCAAATGGACTCCGATTTTGGTAAATTTGATATGTATAGGCTCGTGGCGAGACGTGGAATTCAGTGGCGTTAATTTCCTGATTTTTTGAGAAGTGGGACCGGGGCTCGGGTTTTGCTATTTTCGAGATTTTTGCTATATTTTGATTGTTTTCGATTGGGTATTGTTCTCTTGGCATAGTGTGATGTATTCGCTTTGATTTTGGTTAGATTCGACGCGCGAGGAGGCTTAATTGAGGGGAAAAGGCATCGCGAGCTTGAGATTTTGCCGGTTCGAGGTGACTAATACTTGTAAATGATATCCTGAGGGTTTGAAACCCTGGATTTGCAAATCATAGTGCTGTATTGAGGTGATTTGCATGCCGAATATTAGCGTGGGGTAGTGCACCATTGGGGATTGTGACTTGGTCCATCCCGATTGTTGATTTTTGCCGCATATTTGACTAAAACTACTTGATATCATCATAATATTGGGCTGATTGCCATGTTTGGGCTTCGTGCCAACTATGTGAATCCTTCGGGGATTAATATCACTGTTTTCGCATTACTTTGCAAGTTATTTGATTTCAGTCCTGAGTTTAAACACTGTTTTTGAAATGTTCTGCCATATTTCTAAGATTTGAACTTAAGCCACATTTTCTGACGTTTTGAGCTGAGAGCTATTAATTTAACATTGCCCGAGTGGCTTACGTGCATGTTCTGGACTGAGTATGGATTGGGCTGCACGCCGCAGTGATGCTATGCTGATATTGCGCTTGGGCTGTCGGAGCCCCTTCGGATTCTGAACCCCCACAGTGAGCGCGAGTACCCAAATGAATCGGGTTGCGCGCCGCAGCGGTCATATGCATTGCATTGCATTCATGCATTGGTTCCTGTTTGTACTACGTGTCACGACATTCAGCACTCTCATTTCATTGGCATCCATGATATGTCTTGCACTGTTTACCAGGCACCCTGGTGTTATTTTGTTAGTGGAGTGTTGTGCCCGAGGGCCTGACTTATGTGCTGGTTTGCACCATCTGCCTTCGCATTCATTTGCTTAACTGTTGGAAATAATATTTTCAAAGGAAGTTTTAACTAAGCCTAGATTTTTCGAAAGGATTTCACAGTTTTACTGTTTTCTCAATGATTTGCACTGCACGATATAGCATGATGGAGTGCTTTACGTATTTTCTTACCGCTCAGTTATTATTTACTTTTATTACTCGTTGAGTTGGAGTACTCACTTTACTCCCTGCACCTCGCGTGCAGTTGCAGGTATTGTTCAACCGAAAGTGGGTTAATAGCTGATTGAAGGTATTACTACTGTAGTTGCGCATGGTGACCGCCAGTGTTCGTGGCACCGAACTTCATCTTTTGATTCAAAATCTTATTTTGTATATTATTAGCCCTGTAGTTGTGTTCAGATTTCTTTAGATGCTCGTAGCTTGTGACACCCCGGTTGGGCTGTGTTGGGTTGTAGACATCGATTATTATTGTCATTAAGTGGTATTTATCTATTCATTTATGTTCAATAATTTTGAAAGAGGCGTCGTTGTTCTGTTGGCTGTCCTTGTCTTCACGAGAGGCGCCATCACGATCGGGTTTGCAAATTGGGTCGTGACAAGTTGATATCAGAGCCTAGGTTATTAGGTCTCACAAATCATGAGCAGGTTTAGTAGAGTCTCGCGGATCGGTACAGAGACGTCTGTATTTATCCTCGAGAGGCTGCAGAACCTTTAGGAAAAACTTCACCTTCTTGGAATTCTTATCGTGCGTACTTGATTCAGCTTGAGATATAGTTCTTGAAATTCCCTCCACACGTCTGTATGTGCACATGAGCACTCAGTATTATATGTGCCTTGATGGCTTGTGATTCCCCGATCAAGGGGCAAGATGTGATCTCCGTGAGTTTGATGTTGGGCCAATCTGGAGGACTTGAGGCCGGATCTTGCCTATGGCTTGAGCACTGAGGTGCTGATCATGTGAGCAAGTGTTTTGAACTTATATGTTCAGTATTGTCCTTATTAGCTGGAATGGCGGTTGGATATCCATGTGATGAGTATGTTAGTGCTGCGAGGTGTATTTATATGACTTGGTAGTAACGAAGAAGTCTGTTGGATAATAGACGAACTGGCAAGTGATTCGTTTCTTATTGTGATCTGTTGTGTATCTCCGAGTTATGGGCGAGTGAAGGATATTTTCGTATCTCCTAGTTGGGAAGTGAAGTGCATTGCATGCGACGATATGAGTTCAGACTCAGGAAGACTAAATGACTGTGTAACATATATAATGGTGGAAGGTGTGCTGAAGTACTAAATTGAGGCAGAGCAGGTGGGTTATCTCCTGCGGAGTGTTCTTAAGTGGTACGAATCTTATGTATATTATTAGAAGATCTCATGTGTAATTGAAGAGTACGTGTTGAAATTTAAAAATTCGGGTCGCTTAAGAGAGTGAACTCATCTGATGTGGGGATAAATGCAAGGTTTGCAGAGGATTACGGTACTAGATGATCGGTGTTTTCACAAACTTGTAAATGATTTGAGTTTAATATCACTATGGTATTGTGGCATCATTAGAGTAGAAGCATTACAGGTTATTGAGTGTGTCCCGATATATGGCTTCGAGCCAAGTTGGGGAGGTTGCTGTTGATTAGCTGATCGCACGGTCATGTGCTATGGTGGTTCTGTTTTGAGGTACGCTGGCGGATCAGTCCTGGTTGTAGAAAATGAGCCGAGGATGGCACGAGTGAAGCAAAATTTTGATAAAGGTTATATAGTGCTTCGTAGATGTGAGGAAATAATAGGATGTCTTGAGCTGTTATTGATGAAGAATGCTCAGTGTATAGAGAGGGAAGATGTTTGTTTGTATTGGAATGAGATCATATCCTGCGGTGTGAGAGTGCTAATAAGGCACGAGTGGTTCTGTTCGTTAAGTCAGGTAATTTGCAGTTTGAATAAGAGTGAATGACGCTCGAGAATGGTTTTAATGTGTTCAAGATTTACATGAGATAATCAGGTGTCTTAAGGTTGTGTATGTGGTTAGAGATTGTGTTTTTATTGGGAAAGGTCAATACTTGCGGTATTTATGTTGATTATGGGATCCTATGTATCGGTACCTGGAAAGTCAAGGTAACGAATTCAAATTCACAGGAAGTTCTTCTGAGTAAAGTATTCTGGAATGTTGTATTTCTGGGCACGGTTGAGAGAGTATTCAGGGGCCTATGGGTCTTAGACAGTGTGGTCTTATGTTCGAATCTCGTGTGGTAAGCCTGGATTGAGGCATTGTGATGCTACAGCGAGGGAGAGATGTCAAGTTGATGATGAATCAGAAGGGAAATTAGATAGATGGAATAGCTTGATAGTAGACCGAATCAGTATGGTAAGAATATGGTTGATTCTTCGTATGTGTTCTAGGTAATGAGCTTTTACAGGTATCGTGCAGCAAAGCTCTTGAGTTCCGACAACTTGCTTAGCTTTGTTTGGATAAGAGGATTCAGTCCTGGTAGATTAGCTTGTGCGAATGGAATTGGGAGAGAGTTCTTGTTGGGTTTTACCATGGTTTGGAGATGGATATATTTTCTATGGGTATGCGAAGCATGGAATGTGTAATGATTCTTCTTCTAGATGGGATTGACGGAAGGTCTTAGCTAGATGAGTTACAATTCAGTTCTGAAAAGAAGTTCATAAAATTCTTAGGCAACGGGTAGCCTCAGGTAATCAAGGAAATGGTACTGCTAATTGGAAGTGATTTGACGAGAGTCTATGTCTCGGAAGAAGGGTAATGTGATTAGATTGATGATACTTCGGTAGTATTGCGACACTTTCTTGCTAGATCGACTGCTGATATCTGAGTTTGTTTGATGGCGCAGGAGAATTTTAGAATATCTTTCGAAGAATGATTGGGTACTCGAGGTGTAATAGGTATTCATACTGCGGAATTTGGGATCAGATACAGTGATTTGTGTGCTATATGGAGTTGGGGACTGGGAGTTCTCAAGTTCAGACCGTGTAGCGGTTGTGGATCGTGTCTATTGGTACCGCTAGCGGCTATTGGGATTTGGAAGCCCGAGTGGATCTTTCTTTGCTTGGTATATTAGATTTTGGATATGATATTGGGGTGTAGACTGGTTGTCTCAGTGTTGGGTTATACTAGACTATTGTGCTATGGATTATGTCGGAAAATGCCACAGGTTGCGTGGCGGAGTGCATCGAATTATGTTCTAGCATAGTGGTTGTATTCCAAGACCAGCGGCCGGCTGGGAAGGATTGCTTTTCTTAATTGGGCCTTCGTGGTGGATGTCAGTGCAGAGGTTTCTACCATTGATTCAGCTCCGGTATTGAGGGAATTTTTTGGATGCGTTTCTTGTGGCTGGGCATGTCGCCGAGCGAAATTGTGAATTTTGGTATTTATTTGGTGCCAGGCACCGTATCTTACGGCTCTGGCAGGAGTTATAGTAGTGGGAGGAGCAGCTTCAGGCTTCTTGGTATTGAGTTCGTTGGCAGGCCAATGTGGCTACGTATTTAGCTTGAGTTAGCTTGGTTAGTCCCGAGTTATATTGTTGAGGGATAGGCTAATCCGATCGTATTGAGCTTGTTAGTGATCTAAGGAGATCTGCGAGTTGCTTTTCTATGTTGTGAGACATTATGATTTGTTGGATATGGGCACATGTGGTGCGGTTCTATTAAGGATTCAGAAAGGAAGTCGAGTGGGAAGAGTGATTGAGTGTTGCTTGGTGTATGGAGTATTGGTTATGGCCTATCGGGTTGCGTGTCGCATGTTATTTGTTTCACCGTGGGTGTAATGGATTGCTTTGTTTCAGACATCAATTTGTGTGTGGCTGTCTATTTTGAGCATGGTGACTTGAGGTGCTTCATGTGTAATAGTGTTTGGATAGGATCACGCATTGTGGCGAGGCCACGTGAAGTTATGACCTTTCGAGGAGGATTCAGGTACTCTATTTCTATGATGTGAGACGGGGTCTCAGCTTTGTGTTGTAACGGTATTGATGAGCTTGAGGTACAACTCTTCCGTTTGAGTTATTTGTCCTGATTTGAGTATGTTCAGACCATTCCTTAATGGCGCGTGCATTATGCAAGTTGTGGCTTAGGCCTGTATTGAGGTGTCGTATCACCAGGGTGGTGTGTTGAGTTCGAGGTGATCGTTAGAGTCATTAATGAATGCGAACAGATGTGATTTCAGCTTGTTAGAGGGTTAATATCGAGGTTTGGCCCGGAAATCTGTTGTGGTATTAGTCAACAAGGAAGTGGCTTCATGTATGGGTGACCTGAGGAATGGTTACGGTTTATCGCGTGTTTTATTTATCGTTGGCAGTATATGAAAGTGATGGAATAAGACTTTAGCTAAATAAGAGGTTTTCTATTGGTATTTGGTTGTTGTGGGTAACTACTGTGAATAGAAGTTATTGTTTCGAGTGCTTAGATTATGTGGTATATCATGTGATTTCACGGAGGTTGCAGGTATAGGTTATTACAGCTGGTTTGGACTCATTCTGAGTATAAATGTGAGGTTCTGATCTTGTGTATGATTTCGGAAAGTGCTATGCAGTCCTACGGTTTATGGTTTAGATGGACCGTGAAATTTCAGCTATATTATGTTATCGGACCTATGTGAGATAGGGTGACGAGGGATCACCCCGGGTATATGCTTGGTAAGGTCATTCAGCTATTGGGTTGCTTCTAGTACAACTCTGGGTACGCTCGAGGACGAGCGTTTGTTTA
>MU686455.1:88215-112293 GCA_026770625.1 Nicotiana glauca
TTGTTTAAGTTGTGGAGGATGTGACGACCCGACCCGTCGTCTCATGTGTTACTGCTCTGTTTCCCCCATTTTATGCTTCTTCATGTTTTGTTATCGGTATGTGGTGTGTTAGAGTTGATTTGGATTGGTTTTGATAAGAAATGAGATACTTAGTCTCTTTAAGGAAGGCTTAAGTTGGAAAAGTCAACCGGACGTTGACTTATGAGTTAGAAGGCTCGGATGTGATTTCTGGTGATTCGGTTATTTTCGGGAAGTGATTTGTGACTTAGGAGTGTGATCAGAATTGATTTTGGAGGCCCAGTGTAGAATTAGACTTGAATTGGCGAAGTTAGTATTTTGGCGAATTCTGGTGGATGGGTGAGATTTTGATCCGAGGGTCGGAATGGAATTCCGAGAGTTGCTATAGCTTCGTTGGGTGATTTTGGATATGTGTGCAAATTTTCAGATCATTCGGACATCGTTTGGTCGGGTTTTTGATCGAATGCGTGTTTCGGAAGTTTTTAAAGAACTTAGGCTTAAATCTGATGAGAACTGATGATTTTAATATTGGTTGATGTGTTGTGATGATTGGAACAAGTTTGGGTAATGTTTTAAGACATGTTGGTGCTTTTGGTTGAGGTCCCGGGGGCCTCGGGGTGAGTTCGGTTGGTTAAACGGAGAGTTCTTGAAGTTTGTTGCAGGTTCATATTGCTGGTATCAGGTATTTTCGCTTCTGCGGAAATGGGCCGCAGAAGCAGTTCCGTAGAAGCAAGTTATAGGTCGCAAAAGCAGTTCGTGGTCTGGTAGGGTGGTTCCTCAGAAGCGGAATGAGGTTCGCATCAGCAGGTCCGCAGGAGCGGACGGTTAACCGAAGAAGCGGTTTGGGTCTTAAGAGGGAGTTCCGCAGAAGCGGAATTTGAGCCGCAAAAGCGGAACCGGAATTTTAAATGAAAATCCGCAATAGCAGAAAATTGTCCGCAGAAGCGGTCCCGCCTAAGTGGAAGGGGGATCGCAGAAGCGAAAGTCGACTGGTGGCAGAAGGATTTTTATTGGACATTTCATCCGCGAGTTCAACCATTTTTTCCTCCATTATTGAGCGACCTTGAGAGCATTGGGTTAGTATTTTGAGAGTCTTGACTGGGAATCGATTGGAAGTAAGTCCCTTGGCCTAATTATTCAAGTTTATGGTAGAAATAACATGTAAATTGGTGGAAATTCATCAAAAATGGGGTATGTTAGGGCTTGAGAAATTATAAGTTAAAAATGGAATTTGGAGGGTCAAATGGACTCCGATTTTGGTAAATTTGATATGTATAGACTCGTGGCGAGACGAGAAATTCGGAGGTGTTAATTTCCTGATTTTTCAAGAAGTGGGCCCGGGACTAGGTTTTGCTAGTTTCGAGATTTTTGCTATATTTTGATTGTTTTCGATTGGGTATTGTTCCCTTGGCATAGTGTGATGTATTCGCTCTGATTTTGGTTAGATTCGAAGCGCGAGTAAGCCGAATTGAGGGGCAAAGGCGTCGCGAGCTTGAGATTTCGCCGGTTCGAGGTGAGTAATACTTGTAAATGATATCCTGAGGGTTTGAAACCCCGAATTTGCACATCATAGTGATGTATTAAGGTGACTTGCACACCGAATATGAGCGTGGGGTAGATCACCGTTGGGTATTGTGACTTGGTCCGTCCCGGTTGCTGATGTTTGCCGCGTATTTGACTGAAACTACTTGATATCATCATAATATTGGGCTGATTGCCATGTTTGGGCTTCGTGCCAACTATGTGAATCCTTCAAGGATTGATATCACAGTTTTCGCATTACTTTGCATGTTATTTGATTTCAGTCCTGAGTTTAAACATTGTTTTTAAAATATTCAGCCATATTTCTAAGATTTGAAACTTAAGCCACATTTTCTGACGTTTTGAGCTGAGAGCTATTATTTTAAAATTGCCCGAGTGGCTGACGTGCATGTTCTGGACTGAGTATGGATCGGGTTGCACGCCACAGCGATGCTATGCTGATATTGAGCTTAGGCTGTAGGAGCCCCTCCGGAGTCTGAACCCCCACAGTGAGCGCGGGTACCCAAATAGATCGGGTTGCGCGTCGCAGCGGTCATATGCATTGCATTGCATTCATGCATTGGTTCATGTTTGTACTACGTGTCATGACATTCAGCACTCTCATTTTATTGGCATCCATGCTACGTCTTGCACTGTTTACCAAGCACCTTGGTGTTATTTTGTTAGTGGAGTGTTGTGCCCGAGGGGATGACTTATGTGTTGGTTTGCACCATATGCCTTCGCATTCATTTGCTTAACTGTTAGAAAGAATATTTTCAAAGGAAGTTTTAACTGAGCCCAGATAATTTCGAAAGGATTTCTCGGTTTTACTGTTTTCTCAAAGATTTGCACTGCCCTATATAGCATGATGGAGTGTTTTACGTGTTTTCTTACCGCACAGTTATTATTTACTTTTATTACTCATTGAGTTGGAGTACTCACTTTACTCCCTTCACCTCGCGTGCAGTTGCAGGTATTGTTCACCTGGAAGCGGGTTAATAGTTGATTGAAGGTATTACTACTGTAGTTGAGCGTTCGCAGCATCAGACTTTGTCTTTTGATTCTAAATCTTATTTTGTATATTATTGGCCCTGTAGTTGTGTTCAGATTTTCTTTAGATGCTCGTGACTTATGACACCCCGGTCGGGCTGTGTTGGGTTGTAGATATTGATTATTATTGTCACTAAGTGGTATTTATCTATTCATTTATGTTTAATAATTTTGAAAGAGGCGTCGTTGTTTTGTTGGCTGGCCTTGTCTTCATGAGAGGCGCCATCACGATTGAGTTTGGAAATTGGGTCATGACACAAGCCCAGAACGAGGGTTTTCCAAAGTGTTGGTATTTGGAGTTGGTGTTGGTGGTGTAATAGGTAACTGACTGGCAAAGGCTTCAAGAGTTCTATTGACCTGTTGAGCGATTAGGTTTCGCTAAGCTTCATTGATAGCTTCTTCATTTTCAAATTGAGCATTTGCATTTGAATGCTATCCATCAGGAGTGCCTTCTCAAGATTGCCGAGATTGCCGAGGGGAGTTTTGTGGAGAAGGAATTGGGGTGCGGTCATCTTGTGAATTCCCCAGGAGCTGAGGGTTTCCTTGGTTGTTGTCATAAATGTTTGACGTGGTTGTTGATGCAACAAAAAAGGTTAGGCTAAGAAAGAATAGATTATCAGACTCCCGGTAACAGAACCAATTTGTTTAACCAAAAAGTGAAATTTCGATCAAAGCTTTATTTTTAGAAGAACTCGAGTTACTGATAATCGAAAATGAACAAAAGAAATTGATTTTGATAGCAATAAGATAGATAGTAGAAAACAAAGTAAATCAGTATATTCAGTTGATATTTTGTTGTCCTTACAAATGACCAATTTTCTTCTTTTTATAATTATCTCTAAGATATACGTTTTGCCTTTATCATAATAAGGTCATTATAGATAATTAAAGGCATTAAATGCTACGTTGCATAATCCTTGTAATTTAATACAGATTCTCTAACGTTTTCAGTATTGAATGTTTATTAAATACTGAATCTGTACTCTCTTGTGCTGTCAGATTCATTCTTCTTAACTTTTAGATTTAAATAGTTACGAGCGTCGAGTCTTTTGAATATCTGCTCGTGCCTCTGCTTGTCCATCTGCTCATATCTATTGCAACTCGTGCCTCCTTGCTTACCATTATTCTTTGACCAACCTTCGTATCATGACACGTCATCTTTCAATCATTTCAATATGTAAACTCAATTCTTCCCAATATAATAACATCCTCATGATCTCAAATGTTTAATGTCATGTTTATGGCATTCTTTTGTATACCTCTATAATCCTATAAATAGAGGGTTTTAACACTACATCATACATACTTGACACACTTAAAAAAAAAAATGCTTTCATCTCTTGCTCTTTATATTCTTGTCTATTTTCTTATTTTATTACTTTGAGCTAAGTTTTGAATCATTTAACTATAATTAAGAATGGCTTTTAGTGCAGCTTGATATAAACTCTTTTTAGCTCACCAAAAATAATCAAGATAATGTAGTGGACGTAATAGGTTAACCAAATGAACCCTCAAAAAAAGAAAAAGGTACCGGATAAGTGGAAGATGGGGAACTGAAACCGGCAATAACCGGTTAAAATTGAGTTTTCAGCGTGCTTCAAGAATCTTCGCCGAGTGATGAAAATCAGTTTTCGCAACATTTTTCCTAAGTCGCCACGGCTAGTTCCCACTTTACTTTTCATTCGGTTCTCAGGGAAAAAGCAAAACACGTTTCCCTTACCCGATTGAACCGTTTGCCGCTCCATATATCTAATCAGTGGGAGCTAACACGTATCTTTCAAGGTCCCACACAAGCATTACTTGCTGAAAGCCGGCATGCTCGCCCATGGTTCTGTCTGAAAACCAGCAGGATTTTCTATTCATTACACCAACCACGCTACTTGTAATGCGTGGCATCACGCACTTCTAATTTTCTTCCTTCAATTTAAGTTTACATTTATATTTAGCCTGAATGATTTTTTTACAACTATTTAATTGACTAGATAAAATAACATAATTTCAGTTTCTAATTCTATAAATTAAGCCATATATATGCCAAAGGCAATCCGGAAAATTGTTATTTTCCAACGAATTTATGATAGTGTTGATTATTGCCTTTTAAACACCAATTCTTGATCCATGTCATGAGAATTACTTGAGTTTGTATTGATACTGAATTAGTACCATATTCTTTATGTAACAGCACAACAAATAAAAGTAAGGCAAATGTTTTCAACATCCAAGTTACAAAAGGAGCAAAAATTATTGTTTTCCTTAGGAGGAAGTCGGTTTAGCGGTATTAATCTCATAACATAAAGTGCTTGTTCTACGGGTCATAGTGTATGTGTCAAATCCGACTGAGGGAATTCAGCACAAAAAGGTAATTGTCGTGAGTAATTTATAACTTATCATAGGCAATTTGGGCAAAGTTGGTCGGTGATCAACGGAACGAGTCGTCAAGCGGTCAATTACGGTCGAGTGAAGTAGAGCAAATAGTAGCAACGACTAGTTTTGTATTGGAATCTTCAGAGGGAATATTTTCTTAAATATTCGTTATATTTTTACTTTTATGGTTCTTTAGTAATATCCCATATAAATAGATGAGAGATAAGGTAAAGGACATGTAATATTCCATATGATAAGAATCCTTTCGAAAAGTAAGCTCTCTAGATAATATCACGACCCAGATTCCATCGTCGGGATCGTGATGACGCATAACTCTTAGAATGCTAGGCAAGCCAACAGATACAGTTCTAACACATCAATCACTAACCAACAACAATTAACAATAATTTAAACTAAACCAATAAGAAGTACGAAGATTTATATAACAGTTTAAAACACTATTATACGACTACCCAAAGATCTAGTGCCACAATCCTCAAACTTCTAAAAGTTCCTACAAATACTGGTTTAAAGAAAATATATTTGTTCTCGAAATGAAGGAAAATGGGAAAAACTAAGATAGAGGTAAGGGAACTCCAGGATCTGCAAACACCGGCAAATCTACCTTGGGTCTCCTAATGGACTGAAGGTAGCAATCCAACTCTAATCAACGAGGTTCGGCACTAAAATCTGCACAGAAAGTGTAGAGTGCAGTATCAGTATAACCGACCCCATGTACCGATAAGTGCCGAAATTAACATCGGCGAAGTAGTAACGAGGCTAGGACACGATAAATAGTCATGAACCTGTGCAGTTGAATCATATACGAGAAAATAACAATAACGAAAAGTTAACAGATAATAACGGGAAGGGAGAAAATATGCTGAGGAGAATACCAAACTTTGAAAATAGTACAGTACAGAAACATAGTAAATATCATATTTTGAACCAACTAAAAGTAATAACATAGCAACATATGCATGGGATCACCCTTCGTGCTTTTACTCTCGTCTTACGATAAGAAACAACAAAAATGGCACGACATCACCCTTCGTGCATTAACTCTTTCATAACATGGCATGCCATCACTATCCGTGCATTATAAATATCAGAATACGGCACGACACGACATCACCCTCGTGCATTAACACTCACAGAATATGGCACAGTGTCACCTTTCGTGCTTTATCACTCACTTACAAAATATTGCACTACATCACCCTTTCGTGCTTTACGTTCTTCCTCACCCAAACAGCAGAAACAATAACAACCCAACAAAGGAGTCATCAATTAAACAAACTCATTTCAACATTTAACTTCAAAACATAAATCTCAACTTGACTTAATACTCAACCAACATCAAATACCAGAAAAATATATTAAGACTTGTTTAACATGGAGAATAATCAGTTTAAGCAGTAACAGTACGTATAAAGAAATACAACAGTCACAAGTATAAGACTTACTTGCATGCTATGACCCGACAACAACGTATAGACACTTGTCACCTCACCTATACGGTGTACTCAACAACTAAACACATAGCAAATAATGCAACAACACCTAATCCCTCAAGCTAAGGTTAGACACAACGCTTACCTCGATTCCACGACCGAACTCAAGCCTCAATCACCACTTTTCCCTTAGTTTCCACCACCAATCCACTTGTATCTAATCATAATTAACTTAATAATATCAATTATTGCTAAAGAAAAAAATTTCAATACATAATTACAAGTTTCCCAATAATTTTCCAAAATGTCAAAAAATGACCTCGGACCCGCTTGGTCAAAACTCAAGGTTCTAACCAAAAATCATTCACCCACGAGCCCAAATATGTAATTAGTTTCAAAATTTGATCCCAAATCGAGGTCTAAATCTTAATTATATAAAAATCTCTAATTCTACCCAAACCCGCAATTTCTACCATGGAAACCCTAGATTTTAGGTTGAAAATTGATGAAAAGCAATGGGTAATTGGAAGAATATAGGTTGGGATCATTTACCAACACACTTAGGAAGAACTTGTCTCTTGAAAATTGCCTCCAAGCTTCCTTGGTTTTGAAAATATGGAAGAATGGCCAATTCTCGTTTTTGATTCTGTAGTTAGAACACTAGACAGGTCTTCATCGCGTTCGCAAGATACCTATCGCATTCGCAATGCATTGTGGCTAGAAGGGCCTTCGCATTCGCGAAGAGAAATTTGATGATTTCCCAGGACCACCTCCAATACACTACGCGCTCGCGTAAGGTCGGTCGCGTTCGCGAAGGGCTAAACCCCTAGTGCTCCATATTCGCGACTAAGGCCTCGCGTTCGCGAAGAAGAAACCCCTCCAGCCCAGCTTGCACGGCGTGTTCGCGAGAGTTTCTTCGCGAACACGAAGCACAATGCATCAGTCATACCAGAAACAACAACACTATAGATTTCCTAAGTCCAAAATATCATGTAGCCTATCCAAAACTCACCCGAGCCCTCCGGGCTCTAAACCAAACATGCACACAAGTCTAAAAATATCATACGGACTTGCTCGTATGATCAAATCGCCAAACTAGAATCTAAAACAATGGATTTAACACCGAAACACATGAAATCCTTAAGAACACTTGAAATTCCTATTTTCACAATTGGACGTCCGAATCACGTTAAATCAGTCCCGTTTCTTACCAAATTTTACAGATAAGGTATAAATATTATAACGGACCTGTACCAGGTGGCGAAACCAAAATACAGGCTCGATACCAACAAAATCAAATATTATTCAATTTCTAAAAACCATTATATTTCTAGTTTAACAATTTTCTTCAAAAATTTCTTTTTCGGGGTAGGGACCTCGGAATTCAATTCCGGGCATACGCCCATGTCTAATATTTTACTACGGACCCTCCTGGACTGCCCAAGTACGGTTTCGGGTCCGTTTACTCAAAATATTGACCAAAATCAACTTAAATCAATTTTAAAAGCAAAACTTAATATTTTCTCAAATTTTTACATAAAAGCTTTCGGGAAAATGCGCTCAGACTGTGCACGCAAATCAAGGAGAAGAAAAATGAGGTTTGAAGGCCTCTAACCCTGAATTGGGTTCTAAAATCTGAGATGACCTTTTGGGTCATCACTGATAAACACAAAGAACGACTTTCTGGAGGGATTCGACCTTTTCGGATTATCTATTGTCATTTCCACCAAATCCGAGAAAGTGCTCAATATTCTCTTATATTCTTGTCATTCATCATTGTCAGGGGGAGGAATCATTCATCTCATTTAATATTGAGTAAATCTTCCTCCTTATTTACATTTATTTCCATTTGTTTTTATTTAAAACTTGATACTTCATGCATATTATTGCATTCGATACATTTATTGCTAGCACACTAACTTCATTCCTTCACTGCTCATATCTTTCATGCAGTTAACTTAAGGTTTGAAGTTTTAACCAAAGATTATCGTTTATTGGTCAAACAATCTGGCGCCGTCTGTGGGGATATTCTAGTTAAAATCTTAGTTTCTTTCAGATCTAAAAAACAATGCAAAACCTTGTCTTTTCTTGCGTGCAAAGTAGAACATGGCAGGTAATGGAGATGAAAGAACGAAGGCAGTGGCCGACCATCAACGAGGTAACTGGAACAGATACTGAGGACGTGACACCAAACACCTACCCCGGGCAGAGTGGTTCACCCCTCTCTCATGGCAACATCAGAACCTCACACGGTAAAGGGGCCTCTACATCTACAACGGAAGAGGCACCACCGGCAGCAAAAAAGCTGCTCGAGGTGCAGTGGACAACCACGCAGACCGGCAAACTTGACAAGCCTTCCCAAAGGATGAACAAAGAAGATTCAAGAGTTTACATCACACCAGCAACAGACAAGAAGCACGACCCTCCTCTTGTAACAAGTATTACTTATAACGTTAGTGGTGCAGGTAACGACACCCTCACGGCCATTTTAAGGAAGATGGAGGAGAAGGATAACGAGGACAAAATGCTTCGTGACCAAATAAAATAACATCAAGGGTAGAAAAAATACTCGACGCCCCAAAACTCTTACCAAAAAGGGATGTCAGCGCGATTCGTTGAGCAACCATACAGTGACGAAGTTGCACCGCACGCCATACCTAAAACCTTCAAAATGTTGCCCTACTTGAAAATATACGATGGAACGACAGACCACCGGGATCACGTGACCCACAAAGTCATCATAGCAAAAGGCAATGACCTCGCCAAAAAATAAGTATCTTCTATATTGGGAAAGAAGTTTGGTGAAACCCTCACCGGGGAGAACTAACTTGGTACTCACAACTACTTGCATTCCCCATAGAAACGTTCAAGGAAATGGATGACAAGTTCATAATTGCCCATGCCGGGGCTGAAAAAGCTGAGGCGAGGTTGAATGAAATATTTGCCATTAAATAGTCACCCATTGAAGGACTAAGAGATTTCCTTGCCCGATTCAAGCGTGTGAGGATGACCTTACCAAATGTACCAGATCCAATGGCAGTGGCAACTTTCCAGAACGGGTCAAACAGGAGTGGTTTGAGGGAGACCAGAAAATTGCTAAGCCGACTCATGAATATCCCCCAACCACTTGGGGAGAGATACTCAACGCCTACTGCACCGAAGTGAGAGCTGACAAGGATGACCTCAAAGGACCAACTCAACGGATAACATCAGTCCAAATGGAATCCAGGAAAGACCAAAGAAATGACAACAGAAGGGACCATGCAGGCCCGCGACCCAACCACGAAAGACACTAATCATATGTCAGAGCCGCCGTCGCACCACCTTCCCATCATGGCAACGTCCCACCTAGGCCGTAATTAGGGATTCACTGGAGTGAAAGAGGTATGACACCACTACTATCTGCTAACAATTTCTATGTATCTCCTCCAAAAATAGTCTACGCCCTAGATAAGCTCGGCCCAAAAGTGAAGTGGCCGCAGAAGATGAGGTCCGACCCAAACACCAGAAAGTCAATTGCCCTCTACGAATTCCACTAGGAACAGGGCCACAAAACCGAAGACTACATCGCTCTAAGGCAAGAGGTCGCGAACATGCTTCACCAAGGACATTTGAAAGAACTTTTGAGCGACCGAGAAAGGGAAAACTTTGCTCGGGGACGCGAACAACATAATGGTGTTCCAAAACCACTCTCCCAACCTTGAACCATCCAAATGATCATCGGAGGAGGCGATGATGCGTCAATCAACAATGTAAAATTCACGACCACCACAAGCTAAAATGGTCAATCACTCACGAACGGTACTACAAACTCGAAGAGAGTATCATCTTTGATGGTCTTTCCTCACTATGATGCCTTTGTCATTACTTTGTGCGTCTTAGATGCTGATGTAAAATGTATTATGGTCGATGATGGGAGCGTTGCGTGCATTTTCCACCCTTGATTTCTCGCACAAATGAATCTCGAGGATAGGATAGTGCCACGCTGCATCTAGGGCTCCTTAGTGGGCTGATTGGGCAGCTTTTTACTCTTAACGATTATCGGCTTTTAAATGTATTAATCTGTTAGCCACCCGATAAGATATCAGGCGGATTGGTATCGGTTTAGCTCTTATCGGGCGGTTATCAGACGGTTTATCAGCCTAACATACATATTCACTAAATATCTCCCTCTACTGACTTCTTCAGCTATAATATGTATTAAAAACTGAATAGTTGATCCTGTTTTAGGTGAGTCAAAAGTTGTTGGTAAGGAGATAACGACATCAAATTCTGAATCTATTAGTATTTGGCAGACTGCTAAATATGTAAAGAGGTAATAGAGTAGCAATCATCAATATTTAGTGAAGCTATTCGCTTCATTCACTGAATTTGCGATGTAAACATTTCAGCATCATCAAAAATAATTCCAAACTAAGGAGAACCAGCAACTTGAAGCCAATCTAAACTTAAAAGTTGGATAGATGTCTCCAAAATGAGTCCAGGACATTATGAAATTGTCAATACTATCAAAGAACAAAGATTTTAAAGCAACTTCCCAATCAACTAGGGGAAACATTCAATTGCAAGTCTCTTAAGTGTAGGGAACTCTCCATTCCCGTTGTTGCTGTTCTCTCATAGTTGAAGCAAGCTTCTCGTCTTGCAACTCCAAAAGGTCCTCATACATCACAAAAACCATTAAGAAGCAAAAGCGTGTCAGGCACAAATAGCAAGTAAAGTGACTATACACACAAGTTCAAGTTGCTTGAAACATAACACCTAAAAGGGATTGGAAGATAAGGCTCAGAAGTCAGGAAAACTTAGATTTACATCAAACATGATTGTTGGGTGTTAATGGTATCGTTAATACATAACGATTATCAGTCCTTTTGGCTGTTGGGAATCTTCAGAATATAGCAAATACAACATACTTGGTTATTCAACAAAGTGCCCTAACATACAAAAAGCCAAACGATGATATATCAGAAGCAAAAACTCCTGAAGAGATACAAATGACGATGTTGATATCCTACTACTAATAGTAAATCATCTCTTTAATAGATGAAAAATGGTTTAGAAGTATGGTTAAATATGTTACTTCTCCTAAAAATTTCCAACTCCTGACTTTCCTTCTGATAATTTTGATATAACATGTAATGCATAGAAGTGAAGAGTTTTAGAAAAAGAATTGCTGATGAATAATCTTGCCAAATATATTAACACTACACGTCAATTACAGAAGGGTCTTTTCCATTGCTGGCTAAATCTTAAAAAAAAAATGAGTTATGCGATAAATAGAAGCATATCAACAACACTTATCTTACAACAAATATAGTAACAATATTATTTCCTTGTTCAAGCTGCTCGATTTTATCAAGATCTTCCTCAACACTAATGGGTTGTTTTAATTTTTCATTTCGAAGCCAATCTTGAAGACACACTAGAGCTTGCACCGATTTAGGAGTTAATGAACTCCTAAATGGATCAAAAAGACATCCTCGCGTACTAAACGCACATTCGGATGCCACACTTGAAATCGGAACAGCTAATATATCACGAGCCATCTTCGCAAGAGTAGGAAATCTAGCTGAGTTCAATTTCCACCAAAGAAGAACATCAAATTCTTTAGTGTCATCCTTAGTTTCTTCACCTAAATATTTATCTAACTCTGTTCTAGTATCAACACCTCCACTCCCACTTTTATATTTTTTTTTATATCTTGCACGAGTGATTCTAAAAGTCCTATATTTTGGGTGCTTGCTTGATTTCCAGAAAGCCCGAAAGTTGAAGTGTCCAATTAAGAACAATCTGAAGATGAAGCAAGCACAACACCTTTTGAGCTGGACTTTACATACTCACTGAATAATAAAGTCATGTACTTCGTTACTTCTGTTTGTATAGTTGCCCCCGGATCTACACCAAACATATTTACAAGTGCAAAGCCAACTGATTCAATCTTGTAACATGGATCCAAAATAAATGAGATATAAATTATCTTGTTCATTTTCCCTGGATCACCCCAATACTTATCAAACTTTTCTTTCATGGTCTTTTTCATTTCACTTAAAACTACATCTTCATTTGCTATCAATTACTTCAAATAGACAACAACTGCGCAAATTTCAAGAAAATAAATATTCGATGTAACATAACGTGATCCAGATATCTTCAAAGTATGAAGATAGAAAATTTCAAGAAACTTTGTAATTCTTTTTACATTCTCCCAATCACTACTCAAAAGTTCACCTGTAGGAATTCCAATATCAATATAAGAATGCTCAAGATAATGTCTCAATCCAATTTCACTAAAAGCATAATGTGAAAATGCACTTTCAAATTCAACAGCCCTGCGCAACATCAAGTAGGTGGAATTCTATCTAGTTGGAACATCTAAGCATAAAGTTTTCTTAGAATTGAGTTGTTCAGCATCAAAACATTCTTGAAACCTCTTCAACCTCGCAGGAGACTGCCTAACATATCTCACTGCATGCCTAACTCATTCAATAGACACTGAAGATTCTTTTAAACTATCCTGGACCACAAGATTCATGATGTGAGACATACATCTCATGTGAAGGTGAGTACCATTCATCAAATTAGTTCCCATTTTTGTTAATTGCTTAGATAATTCTTTACTGTCACATCATTTGAGCTTGCATTATCAACTGTGACAGTGAAGATCTTATTTATCCCTAACTCACGTAAGCACCTACCAATATCGTTTGCTATATCTTCGCCTTTATGACTAACAAAAGGACAAAAATTAATTATTCTCTTATGCATATTCTATTCACTATCAATCCAATGGGCAGTGATACACATGTAATTGATTCTTTGTATAGAAGTCCAGGTATCAGTAGAAATACATACTATTTGTTTTGTTTCTATAAAAAACCTCTTTAACTTTTGCTTTTCTTCATTAAAAAGATCAAAACAATCCCTAGTTACAGTACTACGGGAAGGGATCCGAAAATAAGGTTGCGCCACTTTCATAAAGTCTCTAAAACCTTCTTTCTCAACAAAGCTAAAAGGAAGCTCATCAACTATTACCATAAGACATAATGCCTTCCTACATTCTTCTTGTTCAAATTTCCAAGTAACAACAAATACGTCACCCTGACTACCCCCCAGAGCAGATTGAAAGCCTAAATTTGATTGTTTTTTATCAATAATAGCGGGGCATTTAGGACACTTAAGCATATGAGAAAGAAGTGTCTCCGTACCGTCTTTGGTCTTAAAAACATACTCAATAAAGCAATAGTCACATTTTGCTTTTGTACTCCCTTCAGAAGTAATAATTTCTATAAAATGATCCCACACAACAAACTTTTTTCTCCTTTTTTGGTTATATTTGACTCCGTCGTTTGAGCTTGACTTGTTGCATTTGAATTAGAAGCCCCACTTTCACCCATCATCGCCTTATCACTTTGTGTATTTTCAGCCATGTATGAGTCACTGCAACAACAAAATAAAAGGAATGAGAATAAAGACATCAAGTTGTAAACTAATTGTATTTGGTTATTAAAGTGGAACACACACAAGGAGCTGAAATGGCTATTGTTTCAAAATGAAGTAATATTGTATTAGCTTAGAGATCCTTTCTCTTTCATGCCGACATAAATGAAAATCCTTTTCATCATCATGTATTACAAAGTTAGATTACACCAAGAAATACAGATGAAGTAAGCATAGAATCCCATGCTCTCCATACCGAGGAGAAAAGCTACAATGATCAGATTGAAATTAAACAACCTTGATATTTGTAAAATTGTGAAGTCAAACTCTACTAATAATGTCATAAATCCAACATTTTTAGCAATTGGGTTGGACATATCGAATGAGAGCTTGAATAATTCCATAATTAGTATATATCAATAAATTAAAGCAAGTAAAGACACAAAAGAGTCAAAGTGTTGAAATGAGAAAGCATTGTTTCTTGGCTATCTTTAACAATTTCTCCACTGGAGAAAGGGACATAAATTCCATCCGGCAAGTGATAATATATAAAGCCAAGAACTCATATGCGAACAAAGAAGATTGGATTGTAGAAAATTTAGGGGAAATAAAATTGATTTTTTTTACATAAGAACTACTGATACAAGTATAACAACATTCATATAATCAAGATAAAAGTATAAAAGTACAATGAGCTACAGAATAATAACATTGTCCAAACAACCTAAACATAACAAGAAAAAGGAACATTACAAATTGTAAAAAGAAGTGCCATCAAACATCGTCAATCTATATCAACAATGTTCCACCAAACCATACAATACCCAGCAAAGCCACAACAAAAACTTGAGTTGCCTCAGATTACACCTCTACTGTAGTTGAAATTTGTGAGAAATACTCCTCTTTAAAGTCCCAGCAAAAATAAAAAATCTTATTCATAAGTAAGAGTACCTGGATAAGAAGAGTACCTGGAGAGACGAGACGGCGAGAGGGAGACCGACGGCTGGTGGAAGTAGACGACAACGAGGAGAGGACTGGTGGGCGGTGGGCGGTGGGTGGTGGCTGCTGCTTTAAACATTAGGGTTTCTCACTTTCTCTAGAACTAGGAATTAGGATTTAGGAATGGGTTAGACAGTTTGGAGACAAAACATACGGGTAGGGGGGTTGTTTGTTTTTGTAATTTTGTTATACTTATTCATTTTTAAGGGTTTTAGTTTTTTTTTATATTTAATATATATAAATAAAAATAAATTTTATATATATATATATATATATATATATATAAATTTATATTCTTAACGGGTTAACGGATTATCCGTTAAGAAAATTGAATAATCCGCCCCCAAATCGATAAGCCGTTAATAAAAAAAATTCAATATGTTTCCTGTCCGTTAAGCCGTTACCAGTAAGCCATTAAGCTTCGGTTCGTTCAGTTTTTGTTTTCGGATCGGTTTTGAACACCCTTAGCTGCATCACACTAACAAGTTTGAACAATGCAGTTGAGCGGATATCTGGAGAAATCACGCTACCCGTTCTGGCCGCCGGCAACACCTTGGAGATCACGTTCCACATCATTGATTAGGATACGACATACAATGCCATCGTAGGTCGCCCCTGGATACAGGCCATGAAAGATATCCCCTCCAGCCTATATCAAGTCATCAAATTTCCCACGACTTGGGGAAGGTTAAGCATCCGAGGATAGCAACGCACTGCCTGAGAATGCTATCGTATTGCCAAAACTGCACATACATTGAACAATTGAAAGTCAAAGCCGAGGCTGTATAGCAATTAATACGGATGGGGTCAGGTGATGATGAAGAGAAAAATGTCATCAGAGACTTCAAAATCGTAGAAGCTACCGGGTCGACCATAGAGGATCTCGACCCCTTACAACTCGACAAAGACAACCACAGCGAAAAAGTACATCGCCACAAACTTCTAGAACCAGATAAATTCCATCAATTTTTAGCTAACAACACAAACTTGTTTGCCTTTTCCAATGCAGATATGCCGGGCATCCTGAAAGAAATAGCGACACACAAGGTGAACATCGATACGTTTTACCCCAGTGCGGCAAGTTAGGTACAACTCCGCAATAAACGACGTGGTCTGCGAAGAGGTTGAAAAACTATTGGAAAATGGCTCTATCAGAGAATCAAATTACCCTAAATGGGTCGCCAACGTGGTCATGGTGAAAAAGAAGAATGGGAAATGGAGGATGTGCATAGACTTCACAGATCTGAACAAAGCCTGCCCGAAAGACTCATTCTCACTACCCCATATTGACCAGCTCATTGATGCAACGGTCGGGCATGAGCTATTAGCTTCTTGGACGCCTACTAGGGCTACAACAAGATCCTCATGGAGGAAGAATACCAAGAGAATACCACTTTCGTCACTCACCAGGGGACATACTGCTACAGAGTAATACCTTTCAGACTAAAAAAAGGAGGGGGCAACGTATCAGAGGTAGGTGACAAAAATGATCAGAGACTAGCTTGACATAATCATGGAAGTCGACATCGATGAAATATTGTTCAAGTAAAAAAAGAAAGAGGATCACATCGACTAATTGAAAGAGGCCTTCGACATACTCAGACGATATGGTATGAAATTAAACCCCGAAAAGAGCGCATTCAATGCAACCTCGGAAAAGTTCATTGGCTTCTTGGTATCACAACGAGTCATTGAGGTCAACCACCGACCAAATCAAAGCTATAGAAGGAATACCGGAGAACCTAACTAGTAAGAAACAGGTACAGAAGTTGACCGACTGCATAGCCGCCCTGTCGAGATTCATCTCACAATCCTCTGATAAATGCCACAAATTTTTCGGCATAGTCAAGGACCATAATGGACTCCAATGGAACTTCCGGTACGTCGAAGCCTTGAAATAATTAAAGGAATACCTATCTTCACCCCCGCTACTCGCTAAGCCGGAACCTAGGGACGTTTCCTCTTTTACCTGGCTGTGTCCGATGTGGCCGTAAGTGCGGTCTTGTTCTGAGAAAACAAAGGTGCACAATCCCTCATTTACTATATTAGCAAAACTTTAGTTGATGCCGAAACGAGGTACCCATACCTTGAGAAGCTAGTCCTGGCTTTGGTCGTAGCTTCACAAAAGCTTAGACCCTATTTCTAGTGTCACCCCGTCTCGGAGATCACAACCTTTCCCCTAAGGAGTATTCTGCACAAACCCGCACTGTTGGGAAGGTTGGCCAAATTGGACATGAAATTGAGCGAGCATGATATAACCTATCAATGGCGAATGGCGATAAAGTCGCAAGTGCTCGCCAACTTCGTCGCTGATTTTAGCACTAAAATAATGCCTGAAGTCTAAAAGGAAGCCGCCCACACTTCCCCCAGAATACACGACCTATGGTTTTCGTATACCAATGGCGCCTCTAACACGTCAAGATCAGGACTGGGGCTCGTGCTTGGGGTTCCAACAGGCGAAGTAATTCGCCAATCCATAAGATGCCCAGATATGACTAACAACAAAGTTGAGTACGAGGTTGTGATTGCAGCACTAAAGTTATAATTCAAGTACGGAGTGAAGTGAGCCGTCCTACGATGCGACTCTCAGCTCGTCGTCAATCAAGTCACAGGGACTTTCCAAATTAAGGAACAAAGACTACAAAAATACCAGGTTGAGATCTGCAAGTTGTTACCCGAGTTTGACAAAGGCCAGCTCGACCAAATCCCTCGAGCACAGAATATCAAAGAAGACATCCTTTCCAAACTGGCAGCGGCCACCAAAAGCATAATCGGAGAAGGGAACTTGTCCACTCTCTTTCACTCATCGATCGATCAAATAGAAGTACGAACTATAAGTTAACTTGGGAATGGCGCAATCGTATTGTCACATATTTGCAGGACGGAGTGCTTCCAAATGAAAAAAAGAAGAAGCGAAGCAGTTTTGAATACAGGTGGCTAGGTACAACGTTATCAACGATGACTTGTACAAAAGAATGTATGGCGGCCCCCTAGCAAAATGTTTAGGCCCAAACCAGATACGGCGTGTTCTGGAGGAAGTCCACAAAGGTCACTATGGAGCTCATACGGTAATCGAGCCCTAGTCAGAGGCCTCATATGAGCAGGCTACTACTGGCCCACAATGAAAAAGAGGTCGCCGACTTCGTAAAAAAATGCGAACAATACCAAAGATACGCCCCCATGATCCACCAAGTGGGCAAGCATCTCCACTCAGTCACCTTGCCTTGGCCTTTCACCAAATAGGGGATGGACATCGTCAGACTCTCCCAGCGAGACGAGGTAATGTACGATTTCTTTTAGTTTTAACTGACTATTTTTTCAAGTGGGTGAAAGCAGGTGTATTCGCCCAAATACGTGAGCAAGAAGTGATCGCCTTCATACGGAGAAATATCGTATGCCGTTTCAGCCTTCCTAGAGAAATCACTTGTGGCAACGGGCCTCAATTCACTAGAAAAAAGATCGTTGGGTTCTTCGAGAAATGGAATATAAGAAAAATACTCTCCACGCCATACCATCCCGCGGGCAATTGGCAGGCGGAGTCCTCCAACAAGTCAATATTGAATATCATGAAGAAGAAGCTCAAGAACGCCAAGGGACCGTGGCCGCAGTTTCTGCCGGAAGTGCAATGGGCATACCGCACAATGTCGAAAATAAGAATAGGAGAAACACTGTACTCACTAGTCTATAGGACTGATGCAGTAATACCAGCCAATGTTAGAGAACCAAGTCTAAGGTACGCACACGATAGAGGGCCGAGAAACCATGAAAGTAGGAGGCAAGACCTCAATGAGGCTGAAGAACAAAGGGACAACTTACATAAGGATGGTTGCCAAAAAACAACAAGCAGAGCGATACTACAACAAAAAATCCAAGGTCAGACGGCTCAAAGCTGGGGTTTACGTACTCAACGCCAAAACACATGTAATTAAGGATTCAAGGGAAGGAAGGCTAGGGACTAATTGGGATGATACACACAAAATTACGGCGGCAGCAAGCAAAGGGTCGTTCTAACTGGAAACGATGGAAGGAAAACTATTATCAAACAACTGGAAGATCACCCACCTCAAGTACTTCAACTTTCTAAGGAAAGATGTTCTTGGGGCCGTACTCTTTTTCCCTCACCCGAGTTTTGTCCCAATTAGGTTTTCTTGGGGAGGTTTTTAATGAGGCGACGAGGAAGACATTTTGAAGTTAAGTACAAGCAGGAGAGAATGCAAGTTGGATGGTTCATTGCTCGACATCTCGAGTACTTCTCCAAGTCGACCAATAAAAGGACTAGGTAGACTTGGATAGGAGTACCAACCCAAAAAATGTGTAAACTTATCCATTATATATACGTAACCAAAAAATACAAGCACATGATGTTCGCCTCTCCACCAAGTTTAAACCTGCACCAGTTAAGACACTTACATTCGACCTCGTTCGAATTAATTAAGAGTAACATTCTACCTCGTTTAAATCAACTCAAATTCGACCTCTTTCGAATTAATTAAGACTAAAATTCGACCTCGCTTGAATCAACTCACATTCGACCTCATTCGAATTAATTAAAAGTAACATTCAACCACGCTCGAATAAACTCACATTTGACTTCACTCAAATTAATTAAGATCAACATTTGACCTCGCTCTAATCAACTCACATTCGACTTTGTTCGAATTAATTAATAGTAACATTCAACCTCGCTCGAATCAACTCACATTCGAATTAATTAAGAGTAACATTCGACATTGCTCGAAACTCACATTCGACCTCGTTCGAATTAATTAAGAGTAACATTCGAACTCGCTCGAATCAACTCACATTCGACTTTGTTCGAAATAATTATGAGTAAAATTCGACCTCGCTCAAATCAACTCACATTTAGCCTCATTCGAATTAATTAAGAGTAACATTCGACCTCGTTCGAATCAATTCACATTCTACTCCGTTCAAATTAATTAAGAGTAACTTTCGACTTCGCTCAAATCAACTCACATTCGACCTCATTCGAATTAATCAAAAGAAACATTCAACCTTGCTCGAATCAACTCTCATTCAACCTAGCTCGAGTTTCACTCATAATTAGCCTCGTTCGAATTAATTATGGCAGAGTCTAACTTCCCTCGAATTAATCAAAGACACACTCGGTCACGTTCGAATTAACGCTTACCTGCACAATTCTTTTAAATTAAGGCAATCTATTGGGGAAATTATTTAAAGAAAAAATAGAAGACTCAGAAATAAACAGCAAAAGTAGCATTTCAAGTCAAAAAGGTATCTTACAAGGGCCGAACAGATGCCCATAAATGTAAAAACAAAAGACAAAAAGCATCACTCAGCGGCATCGTCCCTGCCATCATCCTTACTGGTCGAGTACGGATCATGGGACCAAGCACCTTACTCTATTCCGTCAAGATCTTCTTCGCCATTGCCCGCCTGTGGCGTGGTGGGATCATAACTGCAGGCGACTCAAGTTGTGCGTATCTTGGCACGAGCACCCTCGAACTCAACCTCAGTAAGTCTCCTTATAGCCATTAAGTCCCTAAATATGTCTAGCTGGACCTCAGCATGGATACACCTCTCGTACAAATCACGCGCAATATCAGAATAAACAGAAGTGTGAGAGGAAGATGGTCGAGCCAATAGTTGCGCCCTTTCGGCCTCAAGAGCAATGACCTGATCATTTAAATTTGAAACCTCTCCCTCAAGCTCGCCAATCCTCTCATCAAGCCTTTCCTCCCTCAATACGATCGCCTCCGCTTCACTCGCTCGGACAATCTCCTTAATGCCGCCACCCTCACCAAAGCTTCCATCCTAGCCTCCTTGACCTTCCCCAACTCTTACATATTTCCAATCAACTCATCACTCAATTCATTAACTTTGGTCAGATTCTGCTCAAGTTAAGCCCGCAGGATGCCACTTGAGCCTGAAGATCGGAACACTGAGTTGTGACCCCCCTGCTCACCTCAAGCTCTTCCTCCTTCATCCTAAGAGCTCCCTCGAGCTTGCTACATTGATGATAACCCTCATGAGTTCATCATCCTTCTACCTCAACTCATCTCTAAGAGACTGGAAATTACCGTCGCGCCAAATTGGGCTCGTATTTCATGGTACTTGGCATGGTACTTATGAAACTTCAAAACTATTTTCTTAAAAATAAACTTCCTCTTCTCCTCTCGGCGAGCGCTCTCAATCTCGAAAATGAGAGTCTAGTGAAAAAGGAAGAGACAAAAAGAGTTAGTAAAAACAAAAAGGAGAACAACAAAAAAAAACTTACCCTCAAACCCATTCTGGATATGCTACCGACAGTTTAGCATCATTAAATGTCCGTAAAGTCCTTTTCTCGATGCTAGAGCATAGAGGAACCCAAGAAGGAACAACGCTCTCTATTTTCACCAACAAGACGTAGTTCAAGGGAATGACTATGGTGAGACTATATCCCCCCGTCCTCAGTTCAAGGGAATGACAAGGGAAACTGGTTTCAAAGCGGTCCACGACCACACCCTTCTCTCTCTCCTCGATCTATGAAGTAACGTCAACCTGCCCGAATGGTGACAGATCAACCTTAAGAATGGCCTCCGCCACTTCTGATCGCCCTCTTCTTCGACAGTGACTTCGGGCAAAGGAGCAATTTCTACAACCTCTGCAGGTGGTAAGTCTCTCTGTTCAAACCCACGTCGCCCTCAGATGCAATCGTGAACAGCTCTGGATCGCCCATTTTTGACTCTTTGGCTCCATCTATCATGTCACCAATATCTACTCTCTGCCTTTTTAGTTGAGACAGCTCCTCCTTACCCAATGATGATTCATCTACCAAGTCTGTACATGAGAAGCTGGAGTCTCCACTGATAGGGCAGCCGCCTAATGGCCAGGCCTACGCAAGCCTGGGGTTAGAGAAAAAGCAGCATTCTGTACGGACTTGCCTGCAGTAGCAGTGACAAAGACCCGATCGAGGTACCCGATTGACAAAAAATGGGGGTACGAGACGTCACACTCCTCAGAGCCCTCTGACCTGACAGAAAAGACAGAAAAACTACATGAAGTGAAAAAGAAGACTGTATGAAGGTCGAAGCAACTGAAGATCAAAACAAGTTGACTTACCGATCGAAGAAGGTTTATGTCTAAACTTCTTGTTGAACAATGACCACTCACAAATCCCCACCATGTGGGGTAAATTTTGACTCATCCAGTCGTGAATGTCGGTGACCAACGTGGGAGACTCCTACTCAGCCGTACGAAAGAGGAAGAAAAACGATTAAGCCACCTGTGAGTAACAAAACAAGCAACTAGTTAGCAAAACACTTATGGGTGAAGTTCCACACTTCAGGGAACCCACTGAGATTCTCCACCACGCGCTAGGTCTTATGAAGAAGAAGTTGAACCAAAATCGACGATTTGCCTTATCGTCCATCTTCACCACCAATCCCTTGGTCCCATGGGGATGTAGGTGTATCATCGTGCCCCTGTGAAAGCTCGGCGCAGTAAGGTGTAGCTGATGGCGGATGGAAATCTCGCGGTTGTCCAGCTCCGCGTACTTTATCAACATGAGGAAGAGTTTATAAATATAGGGAGAGAGTTGGGCCTGCCAGATGCCGTAGTAGAGGCAGAATTCCCTCGCCAGCAGAGGAAGAGGAAGAGAATAGCCCACTTGGAACTAGTACGCGTAGAAGGCACAATACCCAAGGCGATAGATATGGATTATGTCACGACCAGCCGAAATCAAGTCGACATAGGCTAGATGTTGTATTTGGCCAAGGCGGCTGCGTCTATTTTGCACTTAATAGGTTCAGGTTCATCTGTAGACGACTTCGAGAAGTTTGACTTAGCTCTATCATTATGAGGAACGATTTCCTTCATAGTGGGAAAACTCTCATCCTATGCAGCGACAACAACATCATCATCATGAGGGGTCATTCTCACTGCTAGTGGAGTTGGTTCAGGAACCCCATTAGATCAAGAAGTGTATTAGCCATTTTTGTTAGTTGTAAATATAGAAGATATGAACAGAAAGAGGTAGAAGTAGCAGAAATCGCTCAAATCGAAAAGGAGAACAAAGGTGCGAAACTTGTTACACCCCATGTTTTCGTTCATGAAAGTACGCCATAGATAAATTGATGGAAGCTCGGAGATGAGAAGTTACATGCTGCATTTTTTTATGTTAAAGTTTCATCGTAAGTTAATTAATGTAAGTTCAGGAATGAGATTACTTTGGGTATAAGTATTACCCTATTTTCAAATAAGTGATGAGAAATTCATGAAGGTGAAAGGGTAAGCAAAACGAAAAAAATGAGTTTCGTCGAAGTTTGGTAATTTGGGAATAAAATACAATCCAATACATAATACCCCGTATTTATGGAATAGTTCCATACAAAATACCACATGAACATGATAGTAAGGTGTATAATGTGTGTTAAAAGTGAGTAATATTTTGAGCAACTTGACATAATTCTTGATTATGTGGATAATTGAGTAATTATTGGTCAGTGAGAGATTAATAAGTTAATCAAGAGACATTAATAGATAATCAATTAGAATTGTAGATAAGTTTAAGGTGCCTCAACGTGGCAACCAAGAGAGTAGGTAATGAATGACTCTTAATTCACAATTCAAGGCGGCAAAATTAGTGAGTTTAGTTGGCTTAGTCACCATACAAATTGGGGCCACAAGTTAGAATGTTAAGAGTCTTTCCTATATTATTAAGTGAGATACATAGATATGCTAAGTAACGTATGGATTTTCAATAATCTAATGTGAAGCCTTATAACGCTACGACAACGTGAGATGCAATTTTAAGAGAGTACAGTACAATCTTTCTCAAGAATATCATACGAATTTTTCCCTACTTTGATCTGTCATTACAAGTTGTTGCAATTGACGTGTGTTAAAGGATTGTCAAAAGAATCGTCTCAGGTAAATTAAGGTTATCCCTTCTTTCCTTTTTGGCATGATCCATACGATACCAACAAAACGAGCAAATGCATAACTTCCATAAATGACTCTATTCATAGAAACACTAGCAGTTCCTATGTTCTTGATTCCCATATGTCGTATTATTCTATTATCTGTTCATGGGTTTTAGAAAATATATAAGTTAATAAAGTTTATTTCATGATATTAATCAGACACATGATGATCTTATGAAGTTCCGAGAGATTTTATTGATATACTACTCGCATGCATTGCATTTATTTATACATGTACATTGGTCCATGACCAGATGACGTTATATATATATATATATATATATATATATATA
>MU686455.1:114167-126894 GCA_026770625.1 Nicotiana glauca
TATATATTGTGAACACTTAATTTTTGACTATATTTGAATTTATTTTCCCACTTAACTCACCAATATCTCAATTGTCACCCATCTTTCTCACTTTCCCTTGTCCCCCTCTTTGTTCCCCACTCCTTGTCCCCCACATTCCACCTTTACACTTCAACTCCCATGATCTCCTCCACCATATGTAAAAATAACTCACACTCCACAAACACACATGAACAACACATAAAAAAGGATGAAAAAGCAAGAAAGATGACAGCCATGAACTCCATTTTCGGATCCCAAAAAACAGCCATAAAATCTTAATCTAGAACCACCATGAGAAAAGGGGAGATTTGACCATTTTCTTGACCATTCTTACTCAAAAACTCACTTCAAAGCACCTCCAAGAATAGCTCAAATCCAGCTCGAAATTCAGCTCGAAATTCAGCTCCAAAAGCAGCAAAAATCAGTCCAAAAAACATAGATATAGACTCTGAAGAAGAAGCAGCGCCGCAGAGAACCTTCATCATCTTCTTCATTGATAAAAAAAAAACCAATGAATAAATAACATAGAGCAACAGCAACTTCAATCCACAACAGCCATGACTGCTAGCTTCTTCTTCTTGAACTGGACATACCACCCCTGAACCCAAACGACACCATCTCCATAACTAGCTCCACCGTCGACTGTCGTTCTCGCCTCGTTCCCGTTCTCTCTCCCTTACCTTGCTGTCCTTCCAACGCCCAAACACACGCACACACAGACATAAATGAACAGATTTTTGGAAGTTTGGAAAGAAAACAGAACACACAACGTAGAAGCTAGAAACGAAATGAAATAAAAGGCGAGAGATCCAGGTTGCGGCGAGTTTTGGTGTGATTCAAGTTTTCCGGCGAGTTCTGAGTTCATCGGAGGTTGTAGCCTGAGGTTTCCGACTAGCTTCGAGGTCTGGGTCGTGATTCCGTCGAGGTTTCCATCTTGGTCCAGTGATTAATGTCGTTTTTTTGTCTGAAGGTTCAATGTAAGACTCACTTTCTTTCATTTTGGATTTGTTTTGATTACATGTTTCTTTCTGTATGTTTTGCTTCTTCAGTGACTTGTGTGAAGATTAGTATTTTTCTTTGATAATTTGTTCTTAGTTGTTGGGAATTGATTAGGAAATAATCTTATAATTGAATTGATATAAGAAGTTTGTAAGTGACAATGAACTCGTATAAGCTAGGTAAGAAGATTGTAATTGACGTGTTGGTTAAAGTTTGGTTACAAATTAATTCGCTCATTGTTTGTTGCCAATCCACTCTGTTCGTTTTGGCAGTAGAATTGTTACACATCATTGCTAAGCTTAGGTTTGAGGTGAATTTTAAAATAGCTAGTCAAGCAAACGATATATTCTTGCTAGTCTGTCGCAAAAAAAAATTTATTTAGTATTCTCGGGTTTGAGGTGCGCCGTGCCAAATAAAATTTCAATTGCACGGCCCTCGTTTAATCGTTTAATTAATCCTGTTTATCCTTAGAATTCGAGGCGTGCCATTTTTCAAACTTCCATGGCCCTCGCAAAGTCAACAATATGTAGTTGCTTTTAGGCGCGTATTTTAATAATCTACTTTCCTAAACTCGGGTGCACATTTATGGGACCCAAATTCAAATCTCAATAATGCTAAAATATGCCAAAAACCACGGGTGCATTTATGTGACGTGGTTCGACTAAAAAATAAATAAAAGCGGTTAAAACTAAAATTTACACATAGGTTCATAATTGTTTAAAATCAGATAATTAAGCCGAATATAATAGTTGAGCGACCGTGCTAGAACCATGGAACCCGGGAATGCCTAATACCTTCTCCCGGATTAACAGAATTCCTTACTCGGATTTCTGGTTCGCGGACTGTTAAACAGAGTTAATTTTTTCCTCGATTCGGGATTTAAACCGGTGACTTGGGACACCATAAATATCCCAAGTGGCGACTCTGAATTTTTAATAATGAATCCCGTTTCGATTGTCACTTCAAGTTGGAAATAACTCATATTATTATGCCCTTCACGGGGTGCAGTAGAAAAAAGAGGTGTGACAGCTCTGGCGACTCTGCTGGGGAACAAGAACCTAGAACTTCGGTTCAGGGTTTGAGAATTCAAGCTTGGAATAATTGTTGTATTTGGCTTTATTTATTATCTGATTTTTATTACATGTTGGGCTTAAATGTGCTAAATGTTGCTTTTTACCGCTTTGATATTATCTGAACTGTATATATAAACTGCTACGAAACCCTTCTCTTCTCCCTCCCGAGGAGTGCACGCTGGTCGTGACTTCTTTATGTTTGTGTCATATTCCAAATAGGACGAGGCTCGGATAAGTTGCAAAGCCGGAGGATCTTTTGGTTACCGGTACGCAGCCCCTCCTCGGCTCGAGTTGTCCACTCGGGTAGACCAGGTCTAGAACAAATAAACCCAGATTTTAAACCTAGAATAACTCAGCTTCATGTCGGATCCCTAGTAGGAACGCTTATCTGCATCATGCGCATTTTGACTTAGGGGACTCAACACAGGGGTTGGGTCCGTCTAGGACCGGTGTACCCAAAATAACAGACCATCTTGATGCATCCTATGTGCTACATGTTGCATTTCTTCAAGGGTAAAAGGGTCATTTGGCGGACCAATGAAAATAGAGGGCGAATGAAAAAAAGAAGAAAGAAAAAGAAAAAAAAGGGTGAAGTGTGAAAACAAAGCAAGTAGGGCCCAATTATATTTTTTGTTGCTTTTTATTAAGAAAAAAAAATAAATACATATTCAAAAAGATTTTGCACTTTTTATCATTTTTCAAAAATCAAAAGTCAAAAAAAAGGGAAAAAGAAAATTAAAAAAAGAGTTTGCATGTTTCATCATTTTTAAGGAAAAGATAAAAAAAAGCATGTTTTCTCTAAATTTTTTTTTTTTTTTAATTTTTGCCCGTATCCAATATGCCTGAACTATGCATACCTGATTCTCGTCTTTCGGGGCGTGATACGTAGGCAACCCACATAGGGTCAGGTCTTCCTAGTAAATTTTAGGTTCTTGGCTTTGCGGGGTCTTAGCCAAATTTTGCACTTCTAGCCACCTTTTGGCTAAATAAGTCATTTTGCAAAAAATAATCGCAACCAGGTCTTGCATGTGTCTAATAGGGAATGTTATTGTCTCACATAGTGTTGGTTTAAGTTTTCTCATATAGGTGTGGATTTATTTACCGGAGTTTGAGCATGGCAGATGCCCCAGGGCCACTACATTCAGAAGTTGCTTAAGGAGATTTTTTTTTATGTCGTCTTTTACTTTCTAATTTTGTATAGTAATGTCGAGTTTTTTTATTACCATTGTATTTTCTATTTTGCATCTGAAAAAGTGTGCTATAAATGAAAAGGTAAAAAAAAGAAGAGATGTTGCATTTTATATTTCCGTTATAAGTTTTCTTTTGAATACTAGTTCTAGAAATGAAAAAAAAATATTTGAAGTGGTTTTTCCTTTAGGAAATTAATATTTAGGACTAAAAATAAAATTATTTTTATATTTTCTTTACTATATTAGGACCAAAAATTCAAAAAAAAAGAAGAGAATATTTGTTTTTTAGTACCTCTTTAAAGTTTTCTCTAAGATATTAATTCCAAAAATCCAAAAAAGATTTTCTTTTGAGGTTATTCTTTGGGAAATTAATGAATGAAAAAAAAATTCTTTTTATTTTAGAAGAACTTTAGGACATTTCACATAGAAGAAATAACATACCTTATCATCTATTTATCTTTAAAAATTTCTCCTTCAGATATTTAAAAATCAAAATCCAAAAAAAACAACATTTTGTTTTTATTTTTTTCATTTCCCATTTTGAAATCTTTCTTCAAGGATATCAATTGAAAATTCAAAATAATTTTTTTTGGTTTATTATTTAGATTTCTTTCCTAAAAAAAAAGAATCAAAAATTATTTTTCTCTTGTAGAGTTTTTTCCTTAAGAAGTTCCCATAGAGTGTTTGTTTCAAAAGAAAAAAAAAAGAAGAACAAAAATATTTGCTCGTTAAGCTTGAGTTTAGAATATGTCGTAGATCGTTGAGGCTAGAAAATTCAAAAAAGGGGTTTAGCTTCTTCTATTTTTTTTTTGCATCAGAGTAGTCTTCAAGATATAAAAGAAAAAGAAAAAAAATTGAAAGTTGGTTTGTTTACTTTATTCCCAATCTTCCAGAACTACACAAAGATCTGATTCATGCGGCGTCATGATATGTAGGCAACCTACATAGGGTTCGCTGGAATTATTTTTTATTTATTAAAAGGAAAAAAAGGGAAAAGAAAGAAAAAAAAGATGTGAAATCATGGAACGTGAGAAATGAGAGGAAAAAAAGAGAGTGATAATTAGAGAAAAGAGGAAGGAAAATGATCAGGCAGGTGCTAGAAAAGCAAAGGAAAGAGAAGATTGAAATGAACAAATTGGGATGATGCCAACTGACCTTCGTACCCTCAAAGTCATTTTAGAACCGATAACTATGGCTAGGTGCATTGCATTAAATGTGATATTTTTAGCTGTAAAGTGCCCTAACGCTAACATGATGACTTCATTTTGTTCTCCTCATTATAGCAGAAGGGTGATTGGTTTGTGGTTCTTAAGGTAACCCGTCCATACAACACAAGGTCAAAGGGCAAGGTAGCCATGACTAGCAAAAACTTGGGCACAAAAGTTGTTGACCCGTCAAGGGAGGTTGTGGAGTCGGAGTCTGAATTTAAAGAGAAGGTCCAAAGGGTAAAACAGCACATGGCAGAAATGTATCAGTCTGGGATCAGGGGACATCCTCCACCTTCATTCCCTACTAACTACACTGAAAACCCTGCAACTATCCCACCACTATCACAAATCCAGATTCCCACTATTGTCGATATCTCCCCACAACCCTTTCACACTCTACCCGCTAAAACCACCTCACATACCGCTCCTTTGGACACTCATGCTCTTGCAGCTCCTCCACCAGCTACTTTTCCTCGATCCTCTAACGAGACTGTGTTCAAAGTCCCTGATGTCCAACAATATGCTCCAGAACCAACTTTCAAAGTCTCGGATCCATACTCTCACGCTCCTTATTTTGAGGCTCCTGGTGAAATTGAAAAGCCTGGTAAGACAATGGAGCAAAAAGAGATATACAGGAAGGTAAAAATCTTAGAGCAATCTTTAAAAAACATGCAAGGGATAGGGAGCCAAATGAGTGTGGCTTACAAAGACTTGTGCTTGTTTCCTGACGTCCAACTGCCTCCTAGGTTTAAGATGCCAAAGTTTGATTTGTATGACGGGCACGGAGATCCCGTAGCCCATTTGAGAGGTTAATGCAGTAAGATAAGAGGCGTTGGTGGGAAAGACAAATTATTGATGGCGTATTTCAGTCAGAGTCTGAGTGGGGCAGCTTTGGAGTGGTACACCCACCAAGATGCTAACAAGTGGTACACGTGGGATGATATGGCTCTGGCTTTTTCCAGGCACTTTTAGTATAATATGGAAATTGTCTCGGATCGCAGGTCCCTCGCCAATATGGAAAAGAGACCTAATGAAAGCTTTAGGGAGTACGGGCTCAGATGGAGAGAGCAAGCTGCCAGAGTCGATCCCCCGATGAAAGAAAAAGAGATGGTTGACTAATTTCTCCAAGCTTAAGAACCAACTTACTTTGGGCATTTGATCACGTCTGTGGGTAAGCCATTCAATGATGTGGTAAAAATGGGAGAAATGGTAGAAAATGGGCTGAAGTCTAGCAAGATCATGAGTTATTCTGCTTTAAAAGCCACAACACATGCAATTCAGAGCGACATAGGAAGCTCGCTGGGTCAGAAGGGACACGATGATGTTGCCATGGTTGTTTCAGAGTCACGACATGGACCGAAGGGTCCGCCTCACCAATATACCTAGCCTCAACTCCAGCCCCAAACCTATCCCCGAGCTCTACATAATCCACATCAGTATTATCCTCCGAACAATTTCAAATCATATATCCAACCACCAGATCACTCCATATGGCGAGCACCAGCACTGCATAATGCATTCTTGCTTTCACAACATTTTCGAGCACCCAATAACCCTAGAAAACAGGGGCAGGGAAGAGAACAAAGGCAAAGAAATAGTTTCACAACAATTAGGGAGTCCTACACAAGCTTATTTGAAAAGTTAAAGCATTCTGGCCTGATTGAGCCACTCCCCGGCTATACTCCAGACCCATATGCAAAAGGCTTTGATCTTACTGTACGATGCATGTACCACTCTAATGTCCAAGGGCATAACATTAAAGATTACTGTTCTTTGAAAAAGGAAATAGAAAGAATGATTCAAGAAGGGGTAATTGTGGTTAATGACAGTGACAGGGAGCACGCGAATCCTCTTGGGAACTTGTTGACTGAAGTTGATGATATTGAAGTTGGTAATGGTCTTGGCCATATTGATGCAGAACTCAATGGCTAAGATGTCGTGCTTGGTAATTGGAAAGATGCTCCATCTATTGGCTAGCTAGAAGGGAGTCGTGGTGGTTTATTTTATTATCATTTCTGTTGTCCGGGTTATTTTCAGAGTCATAATTCGGATATTGTCTTGTGATTCAAACCCTTCTATCCTTTTATTTTGCCTACTTTGTATTTTTCGTAGTAACTCGTCTAGTGTTGTCTAGGGTTGTTCCAGGGTTGTAGGCCCACTTTAGTTTGCTTGTTTTGTTGTTCAAACCTTTTCACCATCTGTCTAATGTAATTTTCTGTTTTCTGTTATTTCTAGTCATTTTTGTTTAGTTCTCTTTTCCTTTTGACTTTAGTGACATGATATGCATGTGTAATTCTCAGCCTGGTCTTAAAAGTTTAGTTTAGTCATGAAGCAATGAAACAATTTTGAAGATGATAGGTACATTTGAGGGACATAAGTAAAGGCATTTTGAGATCACTTCAAGCCCGGATTGTGTGAAACTAGGGCACATAAAACATAAAGAAACCTTAAAGGCAAGCTTGCCAAATTGATAGGGGCCGTTCGTGGTAAGAAAAATGAGAGTGTTGTCCAATGATGCTTGGTATTCAGCAAATTAAAATGCGAATGTACGGATATGGTTATCAAATCTGGTACAATCAAAAGATGTTACTAATATTTTCAGTGGTTTGTTTAAATTGTGTGGTTTGCACTAGCATGTTTTGGAGACTAGAATGACGAAGGCATTTTGTTCTGCTATCTAAACACTTTATCATTCATTACCCCTTTTGAGCCTTATTTATTTTCTTTCATACCCCGCTTTCAGAATTAGCAGCATAGATCATAAACACAAGCGTGAAAGATAAGTAAAGGAAAAAGAGAAAAGAAAATAATGAAAAGAGAAAAAAAAGAAGAAAAGGAAAGAAAAACAACAAAAACAACAAAATAACAAAAGAGAAAAGGAAGAAAGAAAAGGAAAAAGAGAAAGAGGAAGAAAAAGAAAAGAAAAATCACAACAACTAGGTAATTTTTATGACTTGAACTACGTTTGACTTGATTCGAAAGGATACGTAGGAAGCCTCTCTCTGAGGTTCAGTCGCGCCAAAATAAAAATCCAAAGTCCCCAAGAAAGAAACTGGGGCAGAAGTTGTGGTTGTTGTGAGAAATCTGATTCCGAAAGTTGCAATTTTGAACCCATGTTGAATTGTTTGAGCCTTTGAGACCCTTTCTTGCCAACCCTAACCAAAATCCCACATTACGGTCCAAAGAAAGACCTTCTGATCAGTCTTTAAGAGATGCCAAGTCGAGCAAGTAGAGGTGATTTGTGGCAGGGGCAACACTCCGGTCCAAGCAGAAAAAAATAATGAAAATGAGAGAGTCTTATTGGTAAAAACCTTCACGGGCACTGTAAGGCGACGGGAGCTGAGAGAAATCAAAAAGAGAGAATCTTATTCGTGAAAACCTTCACGGGCACCATGAGGCGACTGTAAGTTGAGAGAAAGAGCAAAATGAGAGAGGCTTGATGGTGAAAACCCTTCGGGCACTACAAGTCGAATAAGGAATGTGATTCAAACTAGATAAGCGGAGCATTGAAGAACAGTTTCATGATTTAAAGGTACGACAAGAGCTGAACATCAGATTTGCTTGACAGAATATCCACAGGTGCATGTCATGGTCATTAGAGTTGGTATCCACATCCGGTAGGTTTCTACTTTGTAGTTTTCTTGTTAGGAATCATCTCTTTCCATTGTCCTCTACTCCGTTCCTTTTGTCTTGTTTACTTCCTCTCCCTGAGTCTGTTTGGTCAGAACAAGTGAGAAATGACTTTAAAATTTGCCACCAGCTTTCCAATTGCACAAAACGGGATCTGGTTATCACATCAAAACGTCATAATACTGGAAAGAACAACAAGCACACTATGCTGGTAACAATCAACATGCTTCGGAGTCGTGTGTAATACAAAGGTTTGGTATATATCAATTCATGAACAATGCAACAAATGGAGGTTTAGGGTGAACGGATCAAAGGTGTTCTCTATGATAAGAGTGACAAAGAAAGTGGTTAACCAGTGACAAGCGAGGTATTCCAAGCTGAAATTAAAGTTATTATGACAAATGAGGGAGTCGTAGACCTCAAGGACATGACTAGTGGTATAAGTCAAGAAAGAACAGCATATTCAATGAGGGGGTGACAAGTGTCGCGCTTTGGGGTTCATGTGAGACACAAAGGTTGGTAAACGTCAATTCATGAGCAATAAAATAGATAGAGAGTATTGGGTCTGAACGGAGAAGAGGTATTTTCTATGATAAGGGTCGTAGAGAAATTGGTTAGTCAATAAGCAAACAAGGTCTTCGAGTGGAAATCAATGATCATGGGAAGTGAAGTAGCAATCGCCCTCAAAGTCAAGGCCACAAACCAACCACCATGTTTAAACTCACAAGTTTTCTTTGTCTAAAACAGGGATGAAAGCTATGTTCATATCAAAGCTTGGAAGCTGGAAATTTTCAGGTGTAATGTGCCAATTCTGCATACACAAAGGCTATTTAGAAGATTACACATCACCCGTAAGAGAAAAACTGCCTAGTCTGGGTTGTCAAGTTCTATTTTGTTGTAAGAGACGCACTTCCTAAACTGAGATTTTACCCTTAGGAGACACACTTCCTAGTTTGGATCATATAAGTTTGAGTCACTGAGGTTTTACCCCTAGGAGACGCACTTCCTAGTCTAAGTTTTTCAAGTCATATTTTGTGGTAGGAGACGCATTTCCTAAATTAAAAATTTTACCCATAAGAGACGCACTTCCTAAGTTGATTTACACCTGTAGGAGACGCACTTCCTAAATTGATAGTTCATCCATAGGAGACGCACTTCCTAGTTTGAGTCATTGAAGTTACACCTGTAGGAGACGCACTTCCTAAGTTGATAGTTCATTCATAGGAGACACACTTCCTAGTTTGAGTCATTGAAGTTACACCTGTAGGAGACGCACTTCCTAAGTTGATAGTTTATTCATAGGAGACGCACTTCCTAGTTTGAGTCATTGAAGTTTCACCCCTAGGAGACGCACTTCCTAAGTTAATTTTCACTCATAGGAGACGCACTTCCTAGTTTGAGTCATTGAAATTTCACCCCTAGGAGACGCACTTCCTAAGTTAATTTTCACTCATAGGAGACACACTTCCTAAATTGATAGTTTATTTATAGGAGACGCACTTCCTAGTTTGAGTCATTGAAGTTACACCTATAGGAGACGCACTTCCTAAGTTGATAGTTCATTCATAAGAGACAGTCACGATCCAAACCCCGATCGTGAGGGCGCCCAACACCTTGTTAGGCAAGCCTGACCTTTAGGACATTCTCATCCCAAGTTACAAAGCTCCTTATAGGTTATTTAATTTAAAATATCAATTAAGCAAAATCTCAGTCTGTGATAGTAATAAAAACTGTGCGGAAACCACAATAATATCAAACAGCCCATATCAGATCTGGCGTCACGAGTCAGAGCCTCTAGATACAACTGAGCAACATTCTTTACATATGAAAGTCTAGGTGCGAAAATAAAAGAAAAGGCAAGAGGAGAAATCGGGTCCTGCGGACGCCGACAGCTACCTCGATGACTCCGACAACTGAACTAGGCAGCAACAGTAACCTCAGCTATGCCTCCGGGATCCCTGTATCTGCACTCAAGGTGCAAGGAGTAAAGTGAGTACTCCAACTCAGTGAGTAATAATAATAAATAACAACTGAAAGTAAGAAATCATGTAAGAACACTACACAGTTCTATAACCAACAGTAAAGGCAGTAAAGATCAGCTAATCAGGGAAAACTAGTAAAAATCTCCTACAGTCCGACAATTTACCAATACTGCTGCGGCACGCAGCCTGATCCATACCTAATACTGCTGCGGCGTGCAGCCTGACCTAAATATAGTATATACTGCTGCGGCGCGCAGCCTGATCCAATAATAATAGTCGACTGCGCTCATTGGGGGTGTGTGCAGACTCCGGAGGGGCTCCTACAGCCCAAGCACTATAATACTGCGGCGTGCAGTCCGATCCACATAACATATTACTGCGGCGTGCAGTCCGCTCCATACAATATATCACTGCGGCGTGCTGTTCGATCCATATAATATAGCACTGCGGCGTGCAGTCCAATCCATATAATATATCACTGCGACGTGCAGTCCGATCCATATAATATACTGCTGCGGCGTGCAGTCCGATCCATAGAATATATCATTGCGGCGTGCAGTCCGATCCATATAATATATCACTGCGGCATGCAGTCCGATCCATATAATATACTACTGCGGCATGCACTCTGATCCATATATGTATATGTATATGCTGCTGCGGCGTGAAGTCCGATCCATATATGTATATGTATATGCTGCTACGGCGTGCAGCCCGATCAGTTGTATATCAAATACCTTCACTATGGGGTCCTTGACCCCTCCCAGTCAATATAGACTTGGCCTCTCGGGCCCACTCAGCTAAGACGGGGTTTCCAACCCCAGGTATTTCTCATTTAGAGTGCAAATTGCTATGACCGATTCATATTGTGTTTTACAGTTAAGGATATGACTGAGAGTATGTTTTCAATAGGTAAAGTGAGGTCAATTAGCTCAACATGCTCCCTAAGGGTTCTACAGATCGGCACAAGGCCCCAAACGTGGCAACTAGCCCAAAATATACGGATATAAGCTCAGTCTCAGTCAAAAGCACAATAGAGTCATCAATCGGGATGGACCGAGTCCAAATACCTAGCAGTATCATCACCACGTTCATCATACAACGCGTATCTTATCTCAACATAGCACCACATAGTGCAAATACGGGGTCTCAAACCCTTAGTTCATCATTCATAACCATTACTCACCTCAAGCCGGCCGAAATCCTAGCTCGCCATGCGCTTCCCTCGCAAATCAACCTCCTCATGCATAGAATCTGGCCAAAACCACAAGGAATACGTTATGATAAGCTAATGGGACATAACCCAATTGAAAGAACTCGAAAAACACTAAAAAATACGAAGTTGGAAACACCCGAGCCCCGGGCCCACATCTCAAAAAAATTACAAAATTAACATCACCAGCTTCCTTATCTTGCCACGATTTCATACATGCCAAATTCACAAAAATGGAGTCCATTTGACCCCTCAAATCGCTAGTTTAAACTCTTTCAAATTTCAAGCCCTAGCCTCCTTTTTTAACCTTAATTCCCTTGGATTTTCAGTGTTAATCCATGTTTTTACACCATAACAACATAATCTAAGACCAAGAATCCATACCCGATGAAAACTCTCGAAACCCTCTTCAAAATCGTCCAAAAATTGCCTAAGTCCGAAGCCCCAAATGTTTTCTCCTTCAAAATTAGTGAAGGGGACTTAATATTGTTTTGCCCAGTCATTTCCGCTTATGCGGTCCATGCACCGCACCTGCATCTTCCGCTTTTGTGGTCAAAACACCGCTTATGCGGTTCAACTTAAAAATCACAAGGCCGCTTATGCGGTCCAAAACCGCATCTGCGGTGGCCGCTTATGCGGAACCAAGTCCGCTTCTGCGGAATGCCAAGGCCTTCAAGGCCCGCTTCTACGACCTCCCGCACTGCACCTGCGGAACCGCTTATGCGGTCCCTTTTCCGCAGATGCGGAAATACCAGGTACCAAAAGTTCAAAACATGCCAAAACTCCGAAACTCTCCGTTTAACCACCCGAATTCACCCCGAGGCCCCCGGGACCTCAACTAAAAGCACAGACATGATCTTTTACCTTATTCAAACTTCATCAAAACACTACCGTTAACATCAAAATCCTTAAATTTCATCAAATCAAAGCCTAAGATTAATCAAAACTTCCAAAACTCACATTCCATCAAAAACCCGACCTAAACACCTCCGAATCAACTGAAATTTTGCACACAAGTCCAAAATCACCTAACGGAGCTACTGCAACTCTCCGAATTCCATTTCGACCCTCGGATCAAAATCTCACCTGTCAATCGGATATCGCCAAAATTCTAACTTCGCCAATTCAAGCCTAATTCTACACCGGGTCTCCAAAATCACTTTCGATCATGCTCCTAAGTCACAAATCATCCCCCAAAGTTAACCGAATCACCGGAAATCACATCCGAGCCCTCTAAATCAATAGTCAACATCCGGTTGACTTTTCCAACTTAAGCTTCCTTCTAGGAGGCTAAGTGCCTCATTTCCAACTAAAACCAATTCAATTCTATCCGATCCATTCAAATACTGATATTGAAACATAGAGCAACATAATATGGGGGAAACGGGGTGGTAACTCACGTGACAACGGG
>MU686455.1:128165-145818 GCA_026770625.1 Nicotiana glauca
CCTCAAGTCACCATGCTCAAAATAGACAGCCACGCACAGATTGGTGTCTGAAACCAAGAAATCCATCACACCCACGGTGTGGCAAGTAATATACACCATTCAATCCTGAAAGGACACAACCGATGCTCCATTCGCCGAGCAACACCCAATACGGACTTTTCTCAGAAACCAGGAAGCAAGACATACCAAGTAACATATGGGAAATTATTCTCAACATCACACTGTTGCGGCGTGCAACCCGATCCAGATAACATACCCGTGGCGGCATGCCACCCTATCCACACAAATATCTCACATAGGGAGATGCATATCGAGCCAAATTTGCTCATTATCAAGAAGCCTGAAACCGCTCCTCCCACTATTATAACTCCTGTCGGAGCCGTACGATACGGTGCTCGGCACCAAGTCAATATCGAAATCCACAATCTCGTCCGTCGACATGCCCGGCCACAAGGAACGGATCCGAAAAGTCCCTCAATACCGGGACCGAATCAATGGTAGAAACCTCTACACTGACATCCGTCACAAAGGCCCAGTTAAGGAAAGCAATCTTTCCCAGCCGTCCGCCGGTCATTGGAACACAATCATTCAGCTAGAACATAGTCCGATGCACCTCGCCACGCAACTTGTGGCCCTTTTCCGACATAACCCATAGCATAATAGAATAGAATAACCCAACACTGAGACAACCAGTCTACACCCCAATATCATATCCAGAATCTAATATACCAAGCAAAGAAAGATCCACTCGGACTTCCAAACCCCCAATAGCCGCTAACGGTACCAATACACACTATCCACAACTACTACCTAGCCTGAACATGAGAACTCCCAGTCTCCAGCTCCACATGGAACATAAATTACTATACCTGATCCCAAATTCCGCAATATAAATTGATATTACACCTCGAGTACCCAATCATTCCACAAAAGATATTCTAAAATTCCCCATGTGCCACCAAACAAACTCAGATATCAACAGTCGACCTATCAAGAAAATGCCGCAACGCTACCGAAGTGCCATCAACTTAATCACATTGTCCTTTTTATGAAACATATACCTTTGTCAAATCACTATGACTAGCAACACTGTTTCCTTAGTCATATGAGGATCATTCACCCTAATCCTCTGAAGATCGATTCTTAAATCACCTGCAGCTGCCCATGCTACTTAAGAATTTAATGACTTTCCATTCCGAACTGAACCGAACCTTACACACACAAATCCCAATCCTCCTCAACATATCGCATATACCATGCCACACTAGGATAACATGAGAATTTTTATCTCCCTTCCGCGCCGCAGACATCGACGCTCTCAACTAGTCAAGAACTTTGATTGATCCCATTTAGAAGAAAAATCATTACACACTCCATGTTTCGCATACCCATAGGAATTATACTCATCTTCAAACCATGATAAAACCCAACAAGAACATCTCTGCCAACTCCATTTGTACAAGCTAAACTGCCANATTACCACACGAGACTCGCACATAAGATCACACTGTTCTAACCCATGAGCCATTGAATATTCTCTCAAACGTTCCCAGAAATACCACGTTCTAGAATACTTTACTTTGAAGAACTTCCTGCGAATCTGAATTCGTTACCATTACCTTCCAGATACCGATACATAGGATCCCATAATCGAGATAAAAATACCACAAGCCTCGACATTTTCCGATGAAAACACGGTCTCTGACCACATTTACGACCTTGAGACACCTGATTGTTACATGTAAAATCTTGAACACATTAGAATCATTCTCGAAAGTCATTCACTCTCATTCCGACTGCAAATTACCTAACTTAACGAACAGAACCACTCGTGCCTTATTAGCACTCTAGCACCGTAGGACATAATCTCATTCCAATACGAATGAACATCTTCCTTCTTTATACACTGAGCACCCTTTATCAACAACAGCTCAAGGCATCCTATTATTTCTTCACATCTACGAAGCACCATATAACTTTTATCAAAATTTTGCTTCACTCGTGCCATCCTCGGCTCATTCTCCGTAACAAGGACTGATCAGCCAGCATACCTCGAAACAAAAACAACATAGCACATAACTGTGCGATCAGCTAATCAACAGCAACCTCCCCAACTTGGCTCGAAGCCATCTATCAGGACACATTTAATAACCCATAATACTTTTACTCTAATTTTGCCACCATATTATAGCGAGATTAAACTCAAATCATCTACTAGTTTAGGAAAACACAGATCCTCAGATATTGAAATCCTCTACAAACCTCGTATTCATCCCCGCATCAGCTGAGTCCACTCTCTGAAACTACCCAGATTTTCAAATTACAACACGTACCTTTCAATTACACATGAGATCTTCTAACAATATACATAAGAATCGTACCCCTTAAGAACACCCCGCAGGAGATAACCCACCCGCTTCGCCTCAGTTTAGTATTTCAGCACACCTTCCACCATCATACATATAACACAGCCATTAAGTCTTACTGAGTCTGAACTCATACCGCCACACGTAATGTACTACACTTCCCAACTAGGAGACACGAAAATATTCTTCACGTGCCCATATTCGGGCTACACATCAAACCACAATAGGAAACGAATCACTTAACAGTCCATCTATTATCCAGCAGACTTCTTCGTCACTACCAAGTCATATAATTACATCTCGCAGTACTAACATACTCATCACATGAATACCAGGCCGCCACTCCGACTAATAGTGACAATACCGAACATATAAGTTCAAAACACTTGCTCACACAATCAGCACCTCGGTGCTCAAGCCATAGGTAAAGATCTGGCCTCAAGTCCCCAGACTGGCCCAACATCAAACTCACGGGATCACATCTCGCCCCTTGATCGGGGAATCACAAGCCATTAAGGCACATAAAATACTGAGCGCTCATGTGCGCATACAGACGTGTAGAAGGAATTTCAAGAGTTATATCTCCAGCTGAATCAAGTACGCACGATAAGAATTCCAAGAAAGTGAAGTTTTTCCTAAAGGTTCTGCAGCCTCCCGAGGATAAGCACAGACGTCTCCGTACTGATCCGCGAGACTCTACTAAACCGGCTCATGACTCGCGAGACCTGGTAACCTAGGCTCTGATACTAACTTTTCACGACCCAAACCCCTGTCGTGATGGCGCCCACCACCTTTTTAGGCAAGCTTGACCTTTAGGACATTCTCATCCCAAGTTACAAATCTCCTTATAGGTTATTTAATTTAAAATATCAATTAAGCAAAATCTCAGTCTGTGATAGTAATAAAAACTGTGCGAAAACCACAATAATATCAAACACCCCATATAAGATCTGGCGTCACGAGTCAGAGCCTCTAGATACAACTGAGCAACATCCTTTACATATGAAAGTCTAGGTGCGGAAATAAAAGAAAAGGCAAGAGGAGAAATCGGGTCCTGCGGATGCCGGCAGCTACCTCGATGACTCCGACAACTGAACTAGGCAGCAACAGTAACCTCAGCTATGCCTCCGGGATCCCTGTATCTGCACTAAAGGTGCAGGGAGTAAAGTGAGTACTCCAACTCAGTGAGTAATAGCAATAAATAACAATTGAAAGTAAGAAATCCTGTAAGAACACTACACAGTTCTATAACCAACAGCAAAGGCAGTAAAGATCAGCTAATCAGGGAAAACTAGTAAAAATATCCTACAGTCTGACAGTTTACCAATACTGCTGTGGCACGCAACCCGATCCATACCTAATACTGCTGCGGCGTGCAGCTCGACCCAAATATAGTATATACTGCTGCGGCGCGCAGCCCGATCCAATAATAATAGTCAACTGCGCTCATTGGGGGTGTGTGCAGACTCTGGAGGGGCTCCTACAGCCCAAGCGCTATAATACTGCGACATGCAGTCCGATCCACATAACATATCACTGCGGCGTGCAGTCCGATCCATACAATATATCACTGTGGCTTGCAGTCCGATCCATATAATATATCACTGCGGCGTGTAGTCTGATCCATATAATATATCACTGCGACGTGCAGTCCGATCCATATAATATACTACTGCAATGTGCAGTCCGATCCATACAATATATCACTGCGGCGTGCAGTCCGATCCATATAATATATTACTACGGCGTGCAGTTCGATCCATATAATATACTACTGCGGCGTGCAGTCCGATCCATATATATATATGTATATGCTGCTGCGGCATGCAGTCCGATCCATATATGTATATGTATATGCTGCTGCGGCGTGCAGCCCGATCCGGTGTATATCAAATACCCTCACTATGGGGTCCTTGACCCCTCTCAGTCAATATAGACTTGGCCTCTCGGGCCCACTCAGCTAAGACGGGGTTTCAAAACCCAGGTATTTCTCATTTAGAGTGCAAATTGCTAAGACCGGTTCATATTGTGTTTTACAGTTAAGGATATGACTGAGAGTATGTTTTCAACAGGTAAAGTGAGCTCAATTAGCTCAACATGCTCCCTAAGGGTTCTACAGATCGGCACAAAGCCCCAAACGTGGCAACTAGCCCAAAATATACGGATATAAGCTCAGTCTCAGTCAAAAGTACCGTAGATTCATCAATCGGGATGGACCGAGTCCAAATCCCAAGCAGTATCATCACCACGCTCATCATACGGTACGTATCTCATCTCAACATAGCACCACATAGTGCAAATACGGGGTCTCAAACCCTCAGTTCATCATTCATAACCATTACTCACCTCAAGCCGGCCGAAATCCTAGCTCGCCTTGCGCTTCCCTCGCAAATCAACCTCCTCGTGCGTGGAATCTGGCCAAAACCACAAGGAATACGTTATGATAAGCTAATGGGACATAACCCAATTGAAAGAACTCAAAAAACACTCACAAACACGAAGTTGGCAACACCCGAGCCCTGGGCCCACGTCTCGAAAAAATTATAAAATTAACATCACCGGCTTCCTTATCTCTCCACAAGTTCATACATACCAAATTCACAAAAATCGGAGTCCATTTGGCCCCTCAAATCACTAGTTTAAACTCTTTCAAATTTCAAGGCCTAACCTCCATTTTTAACCTTAATTCCCTTGGATTTTCAGTGTTAATCCATGTTTTTACACCATAAAAACATAATCTAAGACCAAGAATCCATACCTGATGAAAACTCTCGAAACCCTCTTCAAAATCATCCAAAAGTCGCCTAAGTCCGAAGCGCCAAATGTTTTCTCCTTCAAAATTTGTGAAAGGGACTTAATATTGTTCTGCCCAGTCATTTCCGCTTATGCGGTCCATGCACCGCACCTGCGTCTTCCGCTTTTGCGGTCAAAACACGGCTTATGCGGTTCAACTTAAAAATCCTAAGGCCGCTTATGCGGTCCAAAACCGCATCTGCGGTGACCGCTTATGCGGAACCAAGTCCGCTTCTGCGGAATGCCCAGGCCTTCAAGGCCCGCTTTTACGACCTCCCGCACTGCATCTGCGGAACCGCTTATGCGGTCCCTTTTCCTCAGATGCGGAAATACCAGGTACCAGAAGTTCATAACATGCCAAAACTCCAAAATTCTCCGTTTAACCACCCAAATTCACCCCGAGGCCCCCGGACCTCAACTAAAAGCACAGACATGATCTTTTACCTTATTCAAACTTGCTCGAATCATCAAAACACTACCGTTAACATCAAAATCCTTAAATTTTATCAAATCAAAGCCTAAGATTAATCAAAACTTCCAAAACTCAAATTCGATCAAAAACCCGACCTAAACACCTCCGAATCAACTGAAATTCTGCACACAAGTCCAAAATCACCTAACGGAGCTACTGCAACTCTCGAAATTCCATTCCGACCCTCGTATCAAAATCTCACCTATCAACCGGATATCGCCAAAATTCTAACTTCGCCAATTCAAGCCTAATTCTACACCGGGTCTCCAAAATCACTTCCGATCACGCTCGTAAGTCACAAATCATCCCCCGAAGCTAACCAAATCACCGGAAATCACATCCGAGCCCTCTAACTCAATAGTCAACATTCGGTTGACTTTTCAAACTTAAGCTTCCTTCTAGGAGGCTAAGTACCTCATTTCCAACTAAAACCAATTCAATTCTATCCGATCCATTCAAATACTGATATTGAAACATAGAGCAACATAATATGGGAAAACGGGGTGGTAACTCACGTGACAACGGGCCGGGTCGTCACAGATACGCACTTCCTAGTTTGAGTCATTGAAGTTTCACCCCTAGGAGACGCACTTCCTAAGTTGATTTTCACCCATAGGAGACGCACTTCCTAGTTTGAGTCATTGAAGTTACACCTGTAGGAGACGCACTTCCTAAATTGATAGTTCATTAATAGGAGACGCATTTCCTAGTTTGAGTCATTGAAGTTACACTTGTAGGAGACACACTTCCTAAGTTGATAGTTTATTCATAGGAGACACACTTCCTAGTTTGAGTCATTGAAGTTTCACCCCTAGGAGACGCACTTCCTAAGTCTCTTTTCACCTATAGGAGACGCACTTCCTAAATTGATAGTTCATTTATAGGAGACGCATTTCCTAGTTTGAGTCATTGAAGTTACACCTGTAGGAGACACACTTCCTAAGTTGATAGTTCATTCATAGGAGACACACTTCCTAGTTTGACTCATTGAAGTTTCACCCCTAGGAGACGCACTTCCTAAGTTGATTTTCACCCATAGGAGACACACTTCCTAAATTGATAGTTCATTCATAGGAGACGCATTTCCTAGTTTGAGTCATTGAAGTTACACTGGCAGGAGACGCACTTCCTAAATTGATAGTTCATTCATAGGAGACGCACTTCCTAAGTTGATTTTTACCCATAGGAGACGCACTTCCTAAATTGAGAGTTCATTCATAGGAGACGTACTTCCTAGTTTGAGTCATTGAAGTTTTACCCCCAGGAGACACATTTCTTAGTCTGGGTCTTTCAGGATACACCTATAGGAGACGCACTTCCTAAATTGAGATTTCACCCCTAGGAGACGCACTTCCTAGTTTGAGTCATTTAAGTTTGGCCCTAGGAGACGCACTTCCTAGTCTGGTTCATTGAAGTTTTACCTCTAGGAGATGCACTTCCTAGTAAAGGTCTTTCAAGTTATTCTTTTAGGAGACACACTTCCTAAATTGAGAGTTCATAGGAGACGCACTTCCTAGTTTTAGTCACTGAGTTTTCACCGCTAGGAGACGCACTTCCTAGTCTTAGTTATTTAAATTCACCCCTAGGAGACGCACTTCCTATTTTGGTTCATTCAGGTTTTATTTTAGTAGAGACATTTTCTAGTCAAAGTCTCTTGGTTTTGCTCGTAGGAGACGCACATCCTAGTCTAGTCTTTAGTTTGCTCTCATCATTGCATCAATAGTATAAGTGGTTTACAATTTTGCTAGAAACTCACAAATCTTTCTAGTGCAACTGGGGTAGAAAATTTTGTTTGTTTTGGTTGCAGGTACCCACATGGAAAGCAAGGAAACACAGAAAGTTTCAGCAATCAGGCGCCCACCTGGAGAACAAGGGAAGATAGTTCAAGTTTCAAGAGAAAGCAACAAGGTTCAAAGAAAGACAGTTCGAATATTGGCAATCAGGTGCCTACCTGGAGATAAGGGAATTCACTTCAGAATGCAATGCAAGTCGGCAAGAAAAGAAGCTCGGGTCAAGAATGCGAGTCAACAGTCCGAGATGATCAATAAAAGTTAGACATAATAAAGAAAAAGAAAAAAGAGAAAGGGAAGAAGTTAATCCAAATACAGAAGTTGATGAAAGATGTAGGCTGTTCAAGACATGGCCGAGGTCACAAGCACTGCATGCCTGGTCTTGATCCGAAAAGCTGAAAGAAGGATGAACTAGCACCTGCAACTAGCAAGCGTCAAGGTTCAAATCTAAAGTCTGCATGAAGAACCACTCACGACTCAATATCAAGCTTCAGAAGACTTATAGATAGGAACATTGTAACTCGTAGTTGATAGGCTTAGCTAGTCTTTTTCATTTCTTTTGATTTTAATTTAATAACATGACCGCGGACCGGAACCTCGACGGAACGACACCTTACTCGACTCTCGAACTCATCACTTCATCACCCCATCCACTTCTGAACTATACGCGACCTGATTCCCTTATAACCCGGAATATGTAGGCTGTCTAAAGCCAGGACTCGGCTGCATCTCTTATTTTTATTTTCTTCCTTTTTTGAATAACGATATGGTCAAAAATTAGTCAAATGATTCACTTTATCTTTGTATGAAAACTCTTCATGTTTCCAAGAAAAGAGGGGCAGCTGTGAACACTTAATTTTTGACCATATTTTAATTTATTTTCCCACTTAACTCACCAATATCTCAATTCTCACCCATCTTTCCCACTTTCCCTTGTCCCCTCTTTGTTCCCCACTCCTTGTCCCCCACATTCCACCTTTACACTTTAACTCCCATGATCTCCTCCACCATATGGAAAAACAACTCACACTCCATAAACACACATGAACAACACACAAAAAAGGGATGAAAAAGCAAGAAAGGTGACAGCCATGAACTCCATTTTCGGATCCCAAAAAACAGCTATAAAATCTCAACCAAGAACCACCATGAGAAAAGGGGAGATCTGACCATTTTCTTGACCATTCTTACTCAAAAACTCACTTCAAAGCACCTCCAAGAACAACTCAAATCCATCTCGAAATTCAGCTCTAAAAGCAGCAAAAATCAGTCCAAAAAACATAGGTATAGACTCTGAAGAAAAAACAGCACTGCAGAGAACCTTCATCATCTTCTTCATTGATAAAAAAATCAATGAAAAAATATCATAGAGCAACAGAAACTTCAATCCATAATAGCCATGGCTGCTAGCTTCTTCTTCTTAAACTGGACATACCACCCCTGAACCCAAATGACGCCATCTCCATAACCAGCTCCACCGTCGACTGTCGTTCTCGCATCATTCCCGTTCTCTCTCCCTCACCTTGCTGTCCTTCCGACGCCCAAACACATGCACACACGGACATAAATGAACAAATTTTTGGATGTTTGGAAAGAAAACAGAATACACAACGTAGAAGCTAAAAATGAAATGAAATAAAAGGCGAGACATTCGGGTTGCAGCGAGTTTTGGTGTGATTCAAGTTTTATGGCGAGTTCTGAGTTCGTCGGAGGTCGTAGCCTGAGGTTTCCGACGAGCTTCGAGGTCTGGGTCGTGATTCCATCGAGGTTTCCATCTTGTTCCAGTGATTAATGTCGTTTTTTTGTCTGAAGGTTCAATGTAAGACTCACTTTCTTTCATTTTGGATTTGTTTTGATTACATGTTTCTTTCTCTGTGTTTTGCTTCTTCAGTGACTTGTGTGAAGATTAGTATTTTTCTTTGATAATTTGTTCTTAGTTGTTGGGAATTGATTAGGAAATCATCTTATAATTGAATTGATATAAGAAGTTTGTAAGTGACAGTGAACTCGTGTAAGCTAGGTAAGAAGTTTGTAATTGACGTGTTGGTTAAAGTTTGGTTACAAATTAATTCGCTCATTGTTTGTTGCCAATCCACTCTGTTCATTTTGGCAGTAGAATTGTTAAAATCATCGCTAAGCTTAGGTTTGAGGTGAATTTTAAATAAGCTAGTCAAGCAAACGATATATTCTTGCTAGTCTGTCACAAAAAAAAATTATTTAGTATTCTCGGGTTTGAGGTGTGCCGTGCCAAATAAAATTTCAATTGCACGGCCCTCGTTTAATTAATCCTGTTTATCCTTAGATTTCGAGGAATGCCATTTAGCAAACTTTCATGGCCCTCGCAAAGTCAACAATATGTAGTCGCTTTTAGGCGCGTATTTTAATAATCTACTTTCCTAAACTCGGGTGCACATTTATGTGACCCAAATCCAAATCTCAACAATGCTAAAATATGCCAAAAACCACGGGTGCATTTATGTGACGTGGTTCGAGACATGTTTTAATAACTTTGCAATTTTCTCTAAAAAATAAATAAAAGCGGTTAAAACTAAAATTTGCACATAGGTTCATAATTATTTAAAATCAGACAATTAAGTCGAATATAACAGTTGAGCAACTGTGCTAGAATCATGGAACCCGGGAATGCCTAATACCTTCTCCTGGATTAACAGAATTCCTTACCCGAATTTCTGGTTCGCAGACTGTTAAACAGAGTCAATCTTTTCTTGGATTCGGGATTTAAATAATGAATCCCGTTTCGATTGTCACTTCAAGTTGGAAATAACTCATATTATTATGCCCTTTACGGGGTGTAGTAGAAAAAAAAGGTCTGACATATATATATATATATATATATATATATATATATATATATATATATATGGCGTTATATACGCACCACCACCTGATCAGCTGATATACGTTGATGCTTTGGCTCACAGTAGCCGAGATGATGTGATGGGATGCCCCCAGATGCTTGACAATATTATGAACACATGTACCTACGCACGAAATGACATTCATATGCATATGCATGGCACTATGAGTATTTCATGATTTACAGAGTTATTCAGACTTACATGTCGAGTATTTTACTCCATATATCTATCATGTCTATTGTTTACTTATTATCATTCCTTAGATACTTGGTACATTATTTGTACTGACGTTCCTTGTTTTTGGGGACGGTACTTTTGATGCCCGCAGGTCCTGATAAACAGGTCGAGAGTCCTCCAAGTAGGCTATCAGCTCAGCGGAAGATGTTGGTGCGCTCTGTTTGCTCCGGAGTTGTTTGTTTGTCCAGTATGATTTAGACATGTATTGTTTGGTATGGCGGGTCCTTGTCCCAACCTTGATGATAAGTATGTACTCTTAGAGTCTTGTAAATAGATATCATGTATATGGATACTTGTATGGCCTTGTCGGCCTATATTTTAAGTATATAATGGATCTCATGATGCCCTTCTGTACCATTTACCTATGATGATATAATAAGAAAGATATGTTACGTTGGTACTCGGTTGAGTAAGGTACCGTGTGCCTGTCATGTCCCAACGGTTTGGGACGTGACAAAAATGAAAACAATAGGAGTGAGAATATAGGAAGAAGAAGAAGGTAGGAAAATACGCAAGTTCAAATGCTAGAAATTTAAAGGATCATACAAGGGGTTCCGAATCCCTATTTATAGAGAACACAGACACCCCCAATCGAGAAAATCAACCATTGATACACAAAGATCGAAAAGACAGGGGCACGGGAAGCGATGCACCGTATCGGTAAAATGCATAATAATAACGGATGATGTTGTGATGTCAGTCCGCATCAACGTCACGCTAAGTTGTGGCCCGCAAAGAGCCACGTTACCATCTCGACCGTGATCTTTACTTCTCGACCTGCCCACCTGAATTTTTCGACTACGACTAATGAAGTCTGCTCACCGAGGTCGACCAAAGAACAACCTCGATAAGCGAAGTGACTAACTGTATGGGTAAAAATCCAATCGAGAAAATTCAGCACAAAGAGGTAATTATCGTGAGTAATTTGTAACTTATCATGGCTAATTTGGCCAAAGTCGACCAGTGATCAATAGAACAAGTCGCCAAGCAGTCAACCACGATCGAGGTCGAGTAGAGCATATAGTAGTAACGACTAGTTTTGTATTGGGATCTTCAGAGGGAATATTCTCTTAAATATTCCCTCTGTTTGTACTTTTAGGGTTCTAATATCCCATATAAATAGAATGAGAGATAAGGTAAAGGCATGTAATATTACATATGATAAGAACACTTTCGAAAAGTAAGATCTCTAGATAAATACAAAGAACGACTTTTTGGAGGGATTCAGCCTTTTTGGATTATCTATTGTCATTTCCACTAGATCCGGGAAAGTGCTCAATATTCTCTTATATTCTTCTCATTCATCAGTGTTATAGGGAGGAATCATTCACCTCATTTAATATTGGGTGAATCTTGCTCTTTATTTATATTTATTGTCATTTGTTGTTATTTAATACTGATACTTCATGAACATATTACATTCGATACATTTATTGTTAGCATATTAACTCCATTCCTTCACTGCTCATATCTTTCGTGATGTCAACTCAAGGTTTGAAGTTTTTAGCTCTAACTTGGATTAACCCTCCTTAATAGTTACTTCTTAGTCCCTATTTAGCTCTAACAGGCATAACTAGTTGATTTATACGGGCATTTTCATGAACATAAGGTTTATATTTTAGATAAGCAAAACCAATGGTTATTTTTGAGTTAATTTTATGGATGATCATTGAACTTTTGTGTTTGTTACCTAAAGTTACTTTCTTGTCTTTTTGTTACGTAAAAATCATTTAAATTTGTATTCATTACTCAAAAGTCACTATTCTATTTTGTTACACAAAAATTATTTTATTTTGCTCTAGTTAAAACAAAAGTCACATTTGCCAGATTTTATAATATTTTTACTTGAAAAATCTATTATGCCCTTGATATTATATAAATCTTCATATTTATGTAATGCATTCTATATTATATTGTGACAACCCAAAGGGTCATCACCTGTTTTCCTCAACTGTTCCGTGCTTCCGAGGCCTTGAAAACCTCATTTTCTATTGCCTCGATTTACGTGTGCAGTCCGGGCGCATAGCCGGAAAGCTTTTATGTTGAAATATGTGGAATCTGTGAAAAATGTGAAGAATTTTGATATTAATATGATTATAGTTGACTTTGGTCAACATTTTTGGTAAACGGACCCGGACCCGAGATTAGACGGTCCCGGAAGGTCCGTAGAAAAATATGGGACTCGGGCAAGTCGAATTTCGAGGTCTAGAACCTGAGTAAAAGAATTTTTCTGTTAAATTATTTTCTAAAATTATTAAGGAAAAATGAAAATGAAAATGAGTTAGAAAATATAAATATCGGGCTCGTATTTTGCTTCCGACGCCCGGTACAGGTCATAAATATTTGTTAAGCGCTTCCTGTAAAGTTTGGTTGAAAACAGACGTCGTTTGATGTGTTTCGGACCTAAATAGCTAAAGTTAAGGTTTATGAACTTTGAAATGAAAAGTGATGATCTTGGGGTTTGAATTTGATGTTATGTTAGTGATTTGATCACTCGAGCAAGTTCGTATGATGTTTTTGAGTCAGTGTACATATTTGGTTTGGTTTCGGATAGGTAACGGAGTGCTTTTGGACTTGGAAAAACTGTAGAAAAATCTGCAGCAGATGCACAGTGATTTCTTTCTATGCGATCGCATAGGTACAACTGCGATCGCATATAGCAAAGTTCAGGGGTCTCCAAATCCTTCTATGCGGTCGCATTATACATCCAGCAATTGCATAGTTTGCCATTTTCCTTCTACGCGATCGCACTACTCCTTCATGCGATCGCATTGTACAAACCTGGCCTGCCTCACATTTCCCTTCTACGCGATCGCAGCTCCTCCCATGTGATCGCAGTGTACAATTTTATTTTACTCTATGCGATCGCATCCCTTGCTCCGCGATCGCATAGAGCAATTTCGCCCAGTTATATTTTTAAAATTACAGACTCAGAACATACGGGATTTTCACACTTTTCTCTCACGAACCCTTCTCTCAAACCCTCCATTGACGAGTCCCAAGCTTCCTCTCCTCCATAACTCTTTGGGTAAGTTTTCTTAACATCTTTTCCTCGTTATTTCATCATCATAAATCAAATTCTTAGGCCGAAACATGAGAAAATAGGTAGAAGATTAGAGAATTGGGCAGAGTTAGGGTTTTCAAAGAAATAGTGATTTGGACCTCGTTTTGGGTTCGGATTTAAGAACAAATTATATATTTGCACTCGTGGGAGTATGGGTGAATTTATTTTGGTTTGAACCTCAGGTTTTGACCAAGCGGGCCCGGGGTCGATTTTGCAATTTTTGGGCAGAATGTTAGAAAGACTTTAACTAGGCATTTGGGTTGGATTGTTGAATATTATTGATGATATTAAATAAATTGTGTATAGATACGATTGAATTGGAGCGAAATTCGAAAGGAAAGGCTTTGCTTGAGGATTGAGTTGGCCGTAAACCTTCGAGGTAAGTGTTTGATCTAACTTTGGCTTGAGGGAATAGGATTAGAGTATAATAAATTGCTATTTGCTAAATGATCGAGTGCGGTGTATAGGCGTGGTGACAAGTGTCTATACACCGGAGTCTAGCATGATCGTGAGTTTTTATTTATACATGTTTTGAGATAAATTTGGAAATTCACTTGAGTTAAAGTATAATTTGCTACGACTGTGTAGAGTTGAGAATTAAATTGTGAAATATTAATATCGTGAAGTGTAGGCTCGATTGATAAATACTATTGAGTTAAAGTTGAAAGTATTGAAAGGAATTGTGATACATCCCTTGCCGGGATGGTTAAAATTACTGAGTATTACCCTTGCCGGGATAGTACTTGTTATTTATTTCTTCTTCTTGCCCGTTTGGTTGTGACTGCTGTTTGGGTAAGGAAGAGTGATATTGCACGAAGGGTCATTCCGTGCTATTTCTGATTATCACGAAGGGTCATTCCGTGCCATTTCTGATTATAAATTGCACGAAGGGTCATTCCGTGCTTTGTTGTGACTAATTATGCACGAAGGTACATTCCATGCTCTGATTTGATTATATTTGCACGAAGGGTCATTCCGTGCCATGAAATGAGAGTTATGAGAGGAAAAGCACGAAGGGTGATGCCGTGCATTTTTATGTGATTGTTTGGTGAGAATGAGAGTAAAAGCACGAAGGTTGATGCCGTGCAACTATTGAATTTCTTATTCTGTGATAATTATTGCTGTGTCCTATTTACCAATTACACTGATAAACTGTATATTCAATTGTACTCCCCACAGCATGTTCCCTCCCTCTTAATTGATTAGCTTCAGTATTTCTATTATGTATTTTGGTGTATATATGTATATAGAATTGTATATAGAATTGTATAGGTTGATTAGGTAGTCCTGTGCATAGAATTGTATAGGTTGATTAGGTAGTCCTGTGCATAGAATTGTATAGGTTGATTAGGTAGTCCTGTCTAGCCTCGTCACTACTTCGCTGGGGTTAGGCCAGGCACTTACCAGCACATGGGGTCAGTTGTGCTGATACTACACTCTGTGCATTTTTTGTGTGCACAGATCCAGGAGCAGATTTCGGACAGCAGCAGTAGGATATTTATTCCAGGAGTTATTATCAGCCCGGGGACTCTTCGAGGTAGCCTAGCTGGCGTTAGCAGGTCGAAGTCCCTTTCCTTTATTTCAGTTTGTTTTCATTGTTCCGAAATAGACTTATGTATTTTTATTCATTCAGATTGGTTGTAGTATTCTATAATAGTCCGTGAGCTAGTGACACCAGGTTTTGGGGTAGTGATGTGTTTTGAAATTCCGCATTTTTATATTATCTTATTAAACTTAAAAGTCTTCCACATTTATTAAATTATTGACAGCATATTTTATTGGTGATGTTGATAGAGAATGTATAATGTTTGGCTGGCCTAGCTCCGTTAGTAGGCGCCATCACGATGCCCAATGGTGGGATAAATCCGAGTCGTGACAAGTTGGTATCAGAGCTCTAGGCTACATAGGTATTGTTGCTCACGGACAAACTTGGTAGAGTCAGAGGGATAGGTACAGAGACGTCTGTGTTTATCCCCAGAGGCTACAGAGTTAGGAAACGTTTCACTTTTGTTCTTTCTTGTCGTGCAAATCTGTTTCTCAAATACTGGTTGTCCTTCTACTCTGTTCTTTTACAGATGGCGAGAACACGTGTGTCTTCTTCTACCGCACAGCAGCCCGAGCCTCCAGTAGCAGCTCCCGCGAGGGGCAGAGGCCGAGGTCATGCCGGAGGCCATGGTAGGGGCAGAGCTCAGCCCCAGGCAGCAGCTCCAGAGGTGGGGCCTCATATTGATGATGGTGAGGAGGTTCCATCCCCAGCAGCTCCAGTAGGCCCAGCTCAGGTCCCAGAAGGGGTCATGTTCACCCCGGATCTTCAGGATGCTCTAGTTCGGATAGCAGGCTTTATGGACAGTGCCGCTAGTGCAGGTTTGCTGCCAGTAGCACTAGCCACTTCTCAGGCTGGAGGAGGGGTTCAGACTCTTGCTACGCTTACTCCGGAGCAGGTAGCTCCCCGACTCAGGCACCAGTGGTTCAGCCCGCAGTGGCATCTCGGACAAGCACTACAGCTCAGGCCGGAGATGGAGCGTCCATGTCTTTTGATGCTTTGTGGAGACTTGATCGGTTTTCCAAGCTTTTTACCGCCACCTTCAGAGGTGTTTCCTCGGAGGATCCCCAGGATTTTCTATTTAGTTGTCATGAAATTCTCAGGACTATGGGTATAGTGGAGACCAACAGGGTTGATTTTTGCACCTTCAGGCTTTCAGGATCCGCCAAGACTTGGTGGAGACATTTCTATCTATCTAGACCAGCAGAGTCCCCAGCTTTGACATGGGATCAGTTTGCAGAGTTATTCTTGGAGAAGTTTCTCCCCGTCACTCAGTGGGAGGCACTTCGTAGGCAGTTTGAGCGCCTTCAGCAGGGCTCCATGACCGTTACTCAGTACGAGACTAGATTTGTGGATTTGGCATGCCATGCAGTTGTGATACTCCCTTCAGAGCGGGAAAGGGTCCGGAGGTTCATTGATGGATTGATTCAGCCGATCCGTCTTCAGATGGCCATGGGAGTTGGTAGTGACATTTCCTTTCAGGAGGCGGCTAACGCGGCCTGTAGAGTTGAGATGGCCCTTACTCGGGGAGGTGGTCAGGCGTCGGACAAGAGGCCTCGTCATTCTGGTAGATTCAGTGGTACCTCATTTGGAGGTAGGGATACCTATGGTAGGGATCAGGCATCGAGGCCCTTTCAGTCTACGCTCCAGGTTTCTCATGGTACTTCAGGCAGCGGTGGTTCTCAGCAGCATTACTCAGATCAGCAGCCTATCAGTGCATCCCCACTTCAGAGCTTCAGGGGAGGACACTCTGGTCAACAGGGTCAGCAGTCGCAGCAGCCGAGATCTTGTTATGGTTGTGGTGATCCCGGTCACATTGTCAAGTTTTGCCCTCGAGCATTGGGCAACTCCCAGCAGCAGGGTCCTCGCCCCATGATACAGGCAGTAGGTGATCCACAGCCCGCCCAGCCAGCTAGAGGCGGAGGTAGGGATCACAGAGGTGCAGGTAGGGACCATAGAGGTAGAGCTCGGACCAGCAGAGGTAGAGGACAGCCAGTGGTTGATCTTCCTAGAGATGCAGTTCAGGGAGGTGGGGCCCAGCCCTGGTTTTATGCTTTGCCAGCCAGGCCAGAGGCTGAGTCATCCGATGCTGTTATTACAGGTACTATTTTGGTTTGTGACAGGGATGCTTCAGTGCTATTTGACCTTGGGTCCATGTATTCATATTTGTCGTCTTATTTTTCCCCCCACTTGGCTATGCCTAGTGATGCCTTGGGTGTTTCTGTATATGTGTCCATGCCAGTTGGTGATTCTATTGTAGTCGACAGGGTTCACCATTCTTGTGTAGTAGTATTTGAGGGTCTTGAGACCCGTGTTGATCTATTGCTTCTAGACATGGTTGATTTTGATGTCATATTGGGGATGGACTGGTTGTCCCCGTATCATGCGATCTTGGATTGTTATGCCAAGACCGTGACCTTGGCTTTACCGGTCTTTCCCCGATTGGAGTGGAGAGGGACCCCAGGACATGCCACCCGCAGTGTTATTTCTTATGTTAAGGCTCGACGCA
>MU686457.1:0-41028 GCA_026770625.1 Nicotiana glauca
CAGTTGATGATGAATATGAACCGTTGAAAACATATTTTCCTGATGAGGAGGCAATGTATATTGAGGAATCAGAACGAAATGAAAAATATGGGTGGAAGCTATTCTTTGATGGGGCTGCCAACAACAAAGGCGTCGGGATAGAAGCGATACTTATTTCAGAGACAGGGCAACATTACCCTGTTACAGCTCAGCTGCGCTTCTTTTGCACCAACAATATGGCTTAATATGAGGCATGTATCTTGCGTTTGAGGATGGATATAGATATGGGTGTCCAAGAGATCTTGGTCATGGGCGACTCGGATCTTTTGGTACACCAAATACAAGGAAAATGGGAAACACGAGACGTAAAGCTCATACCTTACCGGCAATGTTTGCATAAACTATGCCAACGGTTTCAGTCAATATATTTCAAGCACATTCCAAGGATTCATAATGAAATTGCCGACGCTTTGGCCACTTTGGTGTCGATGTTGCATCATCTAGATAAGGGTTATATGGACCCATTGCAAATTCAGGTACGAGATCAGCATGCCTATTGTAACATGGTGGAGGAAGAGCTTGATGGAGAGCCATGGTTTCATGATATTAAAGAATACCTCAAAATGGGAGTATATCCTGTACAGGCCACAGGGGACCAAAAGAGAGCCATTAGACGATTAGCAAGCGGATTTTTCTTTAGCGAAGGAGTATTGTGCAGAAGAACTCCAGGTCTTGGTTTATTAAGGTTCATGGATGCTAAATAGGCTACAACTATCATGACTGAGGTACATCCAGGAGTTTGTGGACCTCATATGAGTGGGTATGTACTGGCCAAAAAGATTCTTCTAGCACGTTATTACTGGCTTACTATGGAACGGGATTGTATCAGCTTTGTACGCAACTGTCATCAATGCCAGATACATGGAGATTTGATTCATTCTCTACCATCTGAGTTGCATACAATGTCGGCACCATGGACCCTCGTTGCTTGGGGAATGGATGTTATTGGGCCAATCGGGCCAGCAGCATCTAATGGGCACAGGTTTATTCTGGTTGCCATTGATTATTTTACTAAATGGGTTGAGACAAAAACTTTCAAATCAGTGACCAAGAAAGCAGTGGTTGAATTTGTACATGCAAACATCATTTGCCGGTTCGGAATTCTGAAGGTGATTATCACAGATAATGGTGCCAATCTCAATAGTCATCTAATGGCGGAGACATGTCAGAAGTTTAAAATTACACACCGCAGTTCCACACCATATCGTCCTAAGGCGAATGGAGCAGTTGAGGCAGCTAATAAGAATATCAAAAAAATACTTTGAAAATTTATGGAAGGATCCAGGCAGTGGCATGAGAAATTACACTTCGCTTTGCTAGGATATCGCACTACTGTTCGCACTTCGGTAGGAGTGACTCCTTATTCATTGGTATACGGTACGGAGGCAGTGATGCCTGCAGAAGTTGAAATACCCTCCCTTCGAATTATTGCGGAGGCAAAAATTGACGATGATGAGTGGGTCAAAGCCCGTCTGGAACAATTGAGCTTGATTGATGAGAAGAGATTGGTAGCAGTATGTCATGGGCAATTGTACCAACAGAAAATGGCCAGAGCTTATAACAAGAAAGGGCGTCCACGGAAATTTGAAGTCGGACAATTGGTATTGAGGCGTATCCTACCTTATTGGGCTGAAGCAAAAGGAAAGTTTGCTCCTAACTGGCAGGGGTCATTTGTTGTAACACGAGTTTTGTCCAATGGTGCATTGTATCTAACATATGTGGAAGGAAAATGTGTAGAAATGGCTATCAATTCTGATGCAGTTAAGAGATATTATGTATGATTTCTTTATCTTTATATATCTGATTGTATTTGACATGTTTTGAGATTGAAATGATGAAGGCATTTTGTTCTGCTATCCAAACACTTTATCCTTTATTATCCCTTTGAGCCTTATTATTATATTTTCTTTCGTATCCCTCTTTTGGAATCAACAACAAATTTCGAGGATCAAACAAGAAAAGAAAAAAAGAAGAAGAAAAGTGAAAAGAAAAGAAGAAAAGGAAAAAGAAAGAAAAAGAAAAGAAAGGAAAAAAAAGAGAAAAGAAAAGAAAGAAAAGAAGAAAGAAAAGAAAAGAAAGAAAAGAAAAGAAGAAAAGAAAGAAGAAGAATGGAAGGAAGGAAACATCGCAACAATGAAGCGATTTTATCGCATGAACTACGTTTGACTTGATCCCGAAAGGGTACGTAGGCAGCCTCTCTGAGGTTCAGTCACAACTAAAGAAAAATCCAAGAATCCCCAAGTATGAAATTGGGGCAGAAGTTATGGTTGTTGAAGAAATGTGATTCCGAAAGTTGTAATTTTTGAACCCTCGTTGAAATATTTTGAGCCTTTATACCCTTCTTTCTAAACCCATCCAAAAGCCACATTACGGTACAAAGAAAGGCCTTCTGATCAATTTTAAGAAATGCCAATACAAGCAGGTAAGGTGATTCATGTTGTGGACAACACTCTGGTACCAAAAGATGGAAAATTGAAAATGAGAGAGTCTTATTGGTGAAAACCCTCACAGGCACCGTAAGGCGACGTGAGCTGAGAGAAATGAAAATGAGAGAGTCTTATTGGTGAAAACCCTCACGGGCACCGTAAGGCGAAGTGAGTATGAGAGATATTAAAATGAGAGAGTCTTATTGGTGAAAACCCTTAAGGGCACTATAAGGCGATAGTGAGTTTTTTTCAGATGTGCAAATGAAAGAAGTCTGTGGTTGAAAGGTGTTTGAAACATGGCAAAGCAAGCGAGGTTTGGGTTTTCAGTAAAGATCGGGTTGTGAAGTATGGAACAGCAAATGTGGCAATTGATAGTTGATTGGTTGGACAGACTAGGCTGGTTAATCCAAAATGCATGGCACGATCAATAGAATCAGCCTTTCCACTCAAGTAAGTCCTATCCTCTTTCTCCTTTCAGAGTCTTTCTATCCTCAAAACCTTCAAGGTAATTGCATTTCATTTTTCTTGAAATCTGTCTTTAAGACAATTCAGTCAAAGCTAACTACCAGCTTCCTAGTTGTACGGCACAATGAGATCGGGACATATTAAAGGAAAGTAAAATACGAAGGACCAATGCAAATCCCATCGGGAGGGTAATCAAATAATTGGAGGGAGAAGCAAATTTTCACAAGAAGGGAACAGAAACACCAAAGCAGTAGCGCAAGGTAAAACATTTGGGTCATCAAGGATCAGAAGGTTTGAAAATTAGCCGGAAAGTCATGGCAAGTCAAAACAAGTCCAAAGAAGCAAGTCGGAAGCGGGAGCATGTCCGACAAGAATGCCAGCAGCTAACCACCATTTTTATATTAACAAATCTTTCTTTGATTGAAATAGGGGCAGAAGTTTCAGAGAAATCCTCCGTAAAGAAATGCAGGACCCAAACAGGTATGACTGGAAATTCTCAGGATCCTCTTAGAAAATGGAACTTAGTTTAAATGTCAAAACAATCATGAGAAACATAACTTGGTATAAAAGGAATATAAGTCCGTTCTAAAGTTTGCAATAGGTTTCAATTAAAAGTTTTCGGGACCCTCCTAGATAATGGGGTGTAATTTTAAAGTCAGTCTAAATAACAAGATATAGTGGAAGTCGTAATAAGAGTTTTCAGGACCCTCCTGGATAATGGGACGTAGTTTTAAGGTCAGTCTAGATAACAAGATATACCTTTAGTAGATATAACGTAGGTTAATATTACCTTTAACTGGAAGTTGTCAGGACCCACCTGGATAATAAGGAGTAGTTAAGACCTTTTGATAACAATGTAACACCTTTAGAAGAGATAGCTTAGGTCCATAATTGTTAGGAGTTGTCAGGACCCTCCTGGATAATGGGAAATAGTAAGACATTTGATAATAAATATGATGGAAGTAACATCTTTAGAAGAGATAGTTAGGAGTGATCAGGACCTCCCTAGATAATAGGATTTAGTTTTAAAATTCCTATAATAGTTGGTAAAATAATTCAGTGTCCAGTTATCAAACTGGGGCAGAAAATTTTCTTCGTCTTGTATGATTGTTTGTAAGCAGGTGCCCACCTGGATAACAAGGGAATACTTTTCAAGTTCAGCAAGCAGGAGCCCACCTGGAGAATAAGGGAAGTACAATTCAAATTTTGCTTTCAATTTTTATATTTGATAACATCCATGTGCCCAACCACCAACCTGGGGCAGAAAATTTTCTTTGTTTGTCTATTTTGTTGCAGTCAGGAGCCCACCTGAAGAACAAAGGGAATATTTTTCAAAATTCAGCAAGCAGGAATCCACCCGGAGAACAAGGGAATACATTTTTTAAGCATCGCAAGCAGGAGCCCACCTGGAGAACAAGGGAATACATTTTTTAAGCATCGCAAGCAGGAGCCCACCTGAAGAATAAATGGAATATCTTTTCAAATTTAGCAAGCAGGAGCCCACCTGAAGAACAAAGGGAATATTTTTCAAATTCAGCAAGCAGGAGCCCACTTGAAGAACAAAGGGAATATTTTTCAAATTCAGCAAGCAGGAGCCCACCTGAAGAATAAAGGGAATATATTTCAAATTCAGCAAGCAGAAGCCCACCTGAAGAACAAAGGGAATATTTTTCAAATGCAGTTTACAGGCACCCACCTGGAAAACAAGGGAAGTACAATCCAAATTCTAATTTTTAATTTTAATATCTGATAACACGATATGCCCAGTCACCAAACTGGGGCAGAAAATTTTCTTTGGTTGTCTATTTTTGTCGTAAGCAGGAGTCCACCTGGATAACAAGGGAATACTTTCTCAAAGTAATCACAAGCAAGAGCCCACCTGGAGAACAAGGGAATATATTTTAAAGCAATCGCAAGCAGGAGCCCGCCTGGAGAACAAGGGAATATCCTTTCAAGTAGTCGCAAGCAGGAGTCCACCTGAAGAATGGACACATATTTCAAAACATCGCCAAGGCAACAGCCAGAATTCCATTGGAAGAGCACAAGATACAAGTTCAAGGCAACACAAGAGCAAGTTTAAGGCATAAATAGGATTTCTTGTAACTCATAAAGTATAGCTTAGGCTAGCTGCTTTTTATCTTTACTTGGTGTAATAAGGGGTCAGCGAGCATTAACAGCAGCAACAACAGTGAAATCACAGCTTCCGGTTGTCCCAGCTACCAAACACTCCTTAACTACACTGACCTGATTCCTGTTTAGCCCAGGATATGTAGGCAACCTCTGAAGCAGGGTGCGGTCAAAATCTTTCAAAAAAATGCTTTACACGGATTATGTGAATGGGCAAAAATCCCTCATTACCGCTCATTTGTCTTTGCACGAAAACTCTTAGTGTTTCCGGGCAAAGAGGGGCAGCTGTGAGCACGTGATTTTTGCCCTAAGCAAATTATTCCTAAAAAAATCCAAACAAAATAATTTTTTTATTTTTACAATTTTTGTTGATATTTTTGCATTTTTGTGTTAATTAGCGGCATAATAATTCATATTAAAAATACAAAAAACTATGCATATACATTAGGATTTTTAATTTCACAATTTTAGTATCAATTCATTCCGAAACAATTTAAGGAAAAATCAAAAATAATATTTTATTGTTTTAATTGGAAAATACTATAAAATAGCTATTAAATAAATTTTAGAATTTAATTAGTTTAATTTCACAAATGGATAAAATCAAAAAATAATAAAAATAAATCTGGAAAATATAAAATAAAAAAATAAAAATAAATACAAAGTTATAAAATGGGAAACAAATACATAAATAAACAAAAGAAAGAGAAATTGAATAAAATTGCTTGGTCTACATTTTGGGCCAAATTCGATTAACCCAAATGAATATACCCAGCCCAAAATAAATTCACCCAATCCAGTCCATTAATTAGTCCAAATCCGGTCTGCCCCCATGTAACCAAACGACGCCGTTTAGAGGCGTTTTAATCTCAGCCCTTGATCCCTGCTGATCCAACGGCCATGGCTTGACCTCCTTTATAAATGAGACGACATTGTTTAAGTGCCCATCCAATCTGATCCGTCGAAATACTTTAATCCAACGGCTGGGGGAAATTATTATTCTTTTAATATATCATATACAAAATTAAAAATCAGAGACATTTTCACCCTTTTCATATTCCTCTTGCCCCGCCGCCTCTACTGCCCTGTCAATCCGCCGGAACCCTACCGGCGAGAAAGGTTACCTACACCAACCGCCCCCAAAATTATACCACTGGACCACCATAAGCCCCTGATTCCACCCCTCTACTTCTTTTCCTTCAAATAACCCTCCATCGTCTCGAATATTCAAAATCGTTTCGCCGGAACCCTAACTCGGGCGAACATCACCTCACCCAATCCAACCCATAATAGCACCAAGTCACCGCCTTGCCTCCCCTTACATGATTCTGAAAGTCTTGAACCCCAAAAACAACTAGAGAGGCTCGAATTCGATTCTGAAGATTCTCCGGTGAGTCAAGCCTATAAAATTGCCACAAGACTCCCCTCCTTGGTTCTTGGAGATTTTGACGCCTAAAAACAAGAAAAGAAAAGATTGTCCAGTAAATAAAAACTAGGTTCGTTTTCCTTTTCTTTATTTGTGTTTCTTTTATTTTTGCATGCATTTGTTCTTTTTTTTTTGGTTTTATCATGATATTAGTTAAGTTATGTTTATGTTCATTTAGTCTTACTAGGGTTTACTGGTTTTTGTTTATAGTATATTGATACTGTTTGATTAATTTTTAAGGTAAATGACAGTATGATCTAAAATTGTTCATGTGGTAATTTCTGATATTATTCAATTTTGATAATTGTTAGTATTAATTAGTTTGATTACTTAGGATTAATTGACAGTAATTAGCATGATTGGTTATAGCTGTAAAGTTCTTAATCGTTAGTTATTTAGATTTGTTAAATTCTAATTAGTTTTTGATAATTAGGTTTATAATGTCTGAATAATTCGGCAGCTAAATAATTCAGGGGGTTAAAGGGGTTGAATAGCAATAGGTTTAGTTGGTAAATCCAATTTAGTTTCAGGGGCATTTTGGGTATCATAAAAAGGGTTAATAGTAATAAACCTAAGGAATGGAGGGCATTTTGGGTAAAGGAAAAGGGTAATTGGGTAGATTTTTAAGTGAAGTGATAGTAGAAAGGGGATTACATTAGATTAGAAGGTTCTAGATGGGGCAATTAGTATAATTCTTAACAAATAGGTATAGTCAATTGAATTACAAGTTAAAGAATAAGGGTGTAAGTGAAATAAAAGAGGGACTAAAGTACAAATTCTGAAGTTTAAAATTCCCTCCAAATCTAACTCTATGAATAGGCATTGAAATGCTTCATTTTAGAAGGAAAAAAAATCTGAAGTATCTCCCAAATAATTTCTGCCTCCTTGGATCTAAAATTCAAAAGTTCAACACTTCAGAAAATTCAAAAACATTAGAAAATATCCAAAAACTCAAAATAGTTGTGTTACATTGATCATTTAGTTCAATTTGAAGGCTGTATACTGATTCTCGTTGGTTCTGGTAGTTGAAATGCTGTGAAATTACACTGAATTGATCGAGTTTGTTTAATCTTTGGTTTAAATCCTGGGCTGTGGTCTGATTCGTGGTATTTTGAGGCTGAAATTAGATTTTTCCTATCCTGTTGTTGTTGTTGTGCTGGATAGCATTTGCTGAAAACTTTCTTCTGTTTGGTACTGCTGTAGCTGGCCCTTCATTATCCTCATTTGTTCCATTCTCAGGTACCAGCTCTAAATTTCTGGTTGTATGCTTGATTCAAAAATTTGAAATGGAAGTGATTCAGCTTGGATTCATGATGATAATACTGTTTCTATTATTTCAGTTGTAAGATGACTGAATTTTATTGTAATTCAAGTAGAATAGCTGAGTATTGTTAGTATGCTGATTATTCAAATTGTCATTGAACTAAATTGGACTGTAATAAGGTTTAACTTTTTTTTATTTGTTGGTTGTTAATTGATCTGTGCTATAGATATATGAATCTAGCATTTAATAGTTGTTCTGTGTAGCTTGTGTGATTTACGTTTATATCTTTTGTTAGAAATTAAGTATAATATGTTGATGTTTAAACAAGTTAAGTGTATTCCAGAACTTACTGTTGTAGTTTATAAGACTTTGTTAATTGAGAGTGTGAGTTGACAATTCAATATATTAATTTCTCTTACAATTTATGTTTTAAAGATGAATTAGTACAAATCCATAGTTTACCCTCAACTAGGATGATAAGTGCTATTATTTGGCTCTAAATATGATAATCAATCCGTTAGTTGATTCATATACATTGTATAAAATTACATGACATCAATTTACGCTTTTAATTCAACTTCGCCATTAACTATCTGAATAGTGTTTATCCTGTTGCAAATTATTTAAATGTATTTGGAGAACTTTGAAACAAATTAGCATATCATCGATTTTTAGATAGACTCTGTTTGGTGAAAGGCTCAACAGCCTACTGCCTATGGGCAGAGTTTCGTCTCCCCTAATGCAGGCCCAGTAATTGATCACTTCTTCAATTTGGGCCTGGGCCAAGGTTGTGACTGACCAGTATGTTGGTATAGGCCTGTGTAGTTTTCCTTTTGATTAGGTCCATCTCGGAGCCCAATGGCAGAACTTTGTGCGGATTTATTGATGACATTTAATTAGTCCAAATAATAAAATTAACGAGGACTTTTTTTTCATTATTAGAGATAAATAAAATAGAAAACCATAGTTGCTTTAGGCTTACCTTTAATAAAAATGAGGCGATCCTCGCCAAATAAATGCATAAATTGAGGGGCCCTCATTAATTACTTACTAAAAATACTTACATATTGGGAGGACCGTTTAGCGAATTTCACGGTTTTCCCCAAAGATAATAAACGCGTAGTCGCTTTAGGCACGTATGCTAATAATATTACCTTTCTAAATATGGGTGCACAGTTATGTGACCCAGATCCAAATCTCAACGAAGTTGAAATGTGTCAAAAGCCACGGGCGCACTGGTGCGGCGTGGTTCGAGATGCATTTTTACGACGTTGCAATTCTTTTTAAAAATAAATAAATTAAAGCGGGTTATTAACAAAAATCAAATAAAAAGAGAACATGTATTGAAATCAGATAAAAATAAAATACAACAGTTGAGCGACCGTGCTAGAACCACGGAATCCGGGAATGCCTAACACCTTCTCCCGGGTTAACAGAATTCCTTATCCGGATTTCTGGTTCGCGGACTGTTAACAGAGTCATATNCGAATTTCACGGTTTTCCCCAAAGATAATAAACGCGTAGTCGCTTTAGGCACGTATGCTAATAATATTACCTTTCTAAATATGGGTGCACAGTTATGTGACCCAGATCCAAATCTCAACGAAGTTGAAATGTGTCAAAAGCCACGGGCGCACTGGTGCGGCGTGGTTCGAGATGCATTTTTACGACGTTGCAATTCTTTTTAAAAATAAATAAATTAAAGCGGGTTATTAACAAAAATCAAATAAAAAGAGAACATGTATTGAAATCAGATAAAAATAAAATACAACAGTTGAGCGACCGTGCTAGAACCACGGAATCCGGGAATGCCTAACACCTTCTCCCGGGTTAACAGAATTCCTTATCCGGATTTCTGGTTCGCGAACTGTCAACAGAGTCATATTTTCCTCAGTTCGGGATTCAACCGGTGACTTGGGACACCATTAATCTCCCAAGTGGCGACTCTGAATAAATAATAATAAATCCCGTTCCGATTGTCCTTTAATTAGAAAAACTCCTTTATTATACCCTTCACGGGGTGTAGTAAACGTAAAAAAAGGAGGTGTGACAAGTTGCTGAGAGAGCATTGATGCTTTTATGGGATTAAAAATTGGTTTGAACTCTTGTTTTTGAAAGCTTTTGGCTGAAGATGTTTGAGTATTACGACTCTGTTGGTTTTGAACTGAATCTCTCGTTCTAATTGCTGAAATCTGGGTTAATATCTTGTTGTTGTTTGCTGGTTATTTGTTCTGTTGTAGAATCCTCATCAATTTTATTTCATTTTTACTTCCAGGTATTCCTCTCACCCTCCAAAATGTATGAGAATGGTTGAATATGATGACTGGTTTATTCAAGTATAGATATGCAATAACATAGTGGATTACTTAGTGTGTTTTGCACTTTCAGTGTTGCTCAGCTTAGTTGACATTCGTATAGTTCTGTCTGTTTGTATTGAATATGGAATGACAAAGTAATATTTTCTTGATAGTTCATTAAGATAAATGTTGAATGTGCCTGGAAGTTTATGCTATGTGCTCTGTATGATTTGAAAGTTGTATGTGGTCAAAAGGTTGGAGAGTTGGATTGTTTTGGTAATCAATATGTAGGACAGTTGCTGTATTCTTTAATATTATGAGCATACTTGAATTTAAATTCTCCAGTAGTTATTAGCATAGAATCCAAGTCAAAAGGGGAAGTGTGATTATACAGTTAAGTACTTCAATGGTGCTTCAATTTTAATATGTGAATGTTCATCATGAGAGTGTGTTAGATTAGAGTTAAGGTAAGCTTGAATTGTTTGCATTTGGATTTGGAAGTGAATGTTCAAAAACAACATGTCTCACTTAGTAATTAGTGTACAAAAGTGTTGGAATTAAAAGGGATATCAAAATTTCAAGTGACTTTAATTATTAATTCAATTGTTGGGATTGCTTGTGAAATATGTGATGCTCAGATATTCTTGACACTATGTAAAAAAAAAAGGGAAATTCAAATCGCGTTCTGTTGCTGCCTGGGATCGAGGACGTAACCTCTTTGAATTCTAAGTTGGAAAATATCTCGTGGAATCTGGCTTTTATATTTGAGCTCAGATAGGGTCAGCTATGGGACCCGTTACCTGGCCCTCCTGTGTTCGTTTTGAGCGATTAAGCTCTTCATCAAGTCAGGCCCAAGTTCTAAAAACTAATAACGGGAAGATCCTGCTTCTTTTAATTTTGACCCATGTTCAGGCTTAACCAAGACTTTAAGAGTAGGCATAATTTTCTTAAGCTTGATTCAATGAGTCAAATTAGATGGGGTGAGCCATATTATATAATCCAAATAGTTGTGGCCCTCCAAAACATAGTCAATATTCTTTTTTAATTTAGAATCGAGGTGCGACGCGCCAAATAAAATCAAAAATTGCGTGTCCCTCTTTAATTATTTCTTTAAAATATTTAGACATCGAGGCATACCATTTAGCGAATTTTCATGGCACTCGCAAAGTTAACAATGCGTTAGTAGCTTTAGGAGCGTTATTTTGATAATTTTACCTTCTTAAACTCGGGTGTGCATTTCATGTGACCCAAATCCAAATCCTAAAACGTTGAATAAGATGTGTTTCGGATTGCGGGTGCATTTCATGTGACGCGATCCAAAGATATATTTTAAAAGACGTTCAATATTCTTTAAAAATTAAATAAAAGAGGTTAAAAGTTAAAATTTGCAGATAGGTTCAAAATGTACTAAAATCAGATAATTAAGCCGAATATAACAGTTGAGCGACCGTGCTAGAACTACGGAACTCGGGAATGCCTAACACCTTCTCCCGGGTTAAAAGAATTCCTTACTCGAATTTCTGGTCCGTGGACTGTTAAAAAAATTCATTCTTTTCCTCGATTCGGGATTTTAAACCAGTGACTTGGGACACTATAAATCTCCCAAGTGGCGACACTGAATCTCTTAATAAACAGTCCCATTTCGATTGTTCTTTAATTGGAAAAACTCCTATATATCCTTATGGGGGTGTAGTAGAAAAAGGAGGTGTGACAGCTCTGGCGACTCTGCTGGGGACAAGAACCCAGAACTTTTGGTTTAGGGTTCAGAATTCGAGCTTAGAATAATTGTTATATTTCGCTTTATCTGATTTTTGTTACATGTTTGGGCCTAATGTGCTTAAGTGTTGCTATTACCGCTTTGATATTTTGTGAACTGTATATAAACTGCTACGAAACCTATCTTATCTCTGAGTCTTCTAAATCATGAAGAAGGGTGCACTTTATGTGACTTCTTTTTTGTCTAGAGTCTAATCTCATTTTACAACGAGGTTCGGATAAGTTGCTAAGTCGGTGAAGCTTCTGTATTCCACGGTACGCTGCCTCCCCCTTGGCTCAAGCTGTCCGCTCGGGTAAGCCAGGTCTAGTACAACAAATTCAGGTTTTGAACCTAGAATAACTCAGCCTCATGCCGGATCCCTAGTAGGACCGTTTGTTTCCATCATGTGAATTTGACTTAGGAGACTCAACACAGGGGTTGGGTCTGTCTAGGAAAGGTGTACCTGTAATGAAAAAGACCATCCTGATGCATCTTACTTGCTACTTGTGCATTTATTTGCTTCGAACTTGCATGCTACCCGGCTTTTGAATATTGGGAAAATTTGAAAAAAAAAAGAAGAGAAAAAGAGAGAAATAGTTGTGTAGATGGTTAAGAGAGTTAATCACCTATTTTGAAAATACCAATGCCCAAATAGTGTCGAAACTCTGCCAAATTTTTGAGAAATTGAAAGGAAAAAGAGAGGAAAAAAATGTTTTCAAAAAATAGTTTGTTTTATTTGCCGATGAAATGAAAAGAAAATAAAAAGAAAAATATTTTTGTTTTCAAAAATAGTTTGTTTTATTTTCCCGAACTATGCTAGTTTGATTCTCACAGGGTGTGGGATGTGTAGGCAACTGCCATCGGGTCCAACTTCCTTTTTGCAAAAAATAGCCTGAAAAGAACAAAAACTTTGTTTCTATTTGAAAATAATTAAGGTGATGCCATTCTTGTCAAAAATAGCCGAATGTCCTTAAAAGGGCATCAGAAGGCTGCTGTTGCAAGAACAGCCACCTTTGGTCATTTTCCAAGGTTTTGGCCGGTTAGCCAACGCAGCCTTAAAATCTTTGTCCCCGAGGTGCTGAAAGGTCGTGTTCGCAAAATCGGATCTTTTATTTTAATTTGAAAAAAAAGAAAAAATGTTAGTTTTGTTTTGAGCCAAATAAATCTTGATTTTTTTCTTAATCACCTTAATAAATGTGCAGGATGACAACGACTGAAATTGAACCTTTCACAGTCCTTAATGAGATCCCCTTAAGGCTTCACATGTGGTGGAATGATCTGGAAAAGGGTAGTAAAGAAATAGTGGTAAAAGTCCTGGGAGGTCTCGTTAATTTATTGAATGCCGAGACAAGATCGGATATCATCGAAGCTTTAATACCTTTTTGGGACCCGACTCGCAATGTATTTCACTTTTCTTACTTTGAGCTTACACCCACGTTGGAGGAAGTCGCAGGTTATGCAGGCCTTGATGGAAACCTGAGAGGTCAACATACTTTGTAACCAAGACCAGTATCTCTACACCAATTTTTGAATCTACTGAGTATTAGCCGGGATGTTCAGAATGGGGACCTATCTGAAGGATGTTGTACTCTCCTATTCTTGTATCAACGTTCTGGTAATTCTCGAGGTTTCGAAGAGCCAAACCATGGGCTGACCCATGCCGGAAATAGAAACAAATGGGAAGAAAGGCATGGTTTCGCATTCATAGTAGTATTCTTGGGGGTTGTGATATGTCCACAAAAAGATAGTAAGATAGAAATGGGCCTCATAGGGATGATTGATGTTGCAATTAAGAAGGCCAACAACAAAGTGGTTCCCCTGGTCTTGTCTGAAATCTACCGAGCCTTGACTATCTGCCGGGAAGGAGGAAAGTTCTTCCAAGGTTGCAATTTGTTACTTCAATTGTGGATGCAGGAACACCTCTGCCACAGGGTGGGATATATGAATTACGATTTGACCGGGTTAAGTTGCATTGAAAAGTTTGAAAAACAAGTAATGGGTGTTGAATTTCCTGAAGGTGCTGAAGCTTGGCTTGTACAATTGAGATCCCTAACTACCGATAAAATTGAATGGGCATTTGGATGGCTTCCTGTCACTGAAGCAGTATACATGTCGGCTGGAGAGTGTTATATTCTCTTAATTGGCATCCGGAGTATCCATCCATATGCTCCCCACCAGTTATTACGCCAATTATGAAGGTTTCAGGTCGTCCCCAGTGATGAAGAACTGAGTAAACAGGTCATTGAGTTGGGTCTAAAATCCTCATTTCCATAAGATAAAATTCGCAAGCTATGGAATGAATGTAGATTTCTCGAGCCTAGAACTATGGTCCGAGATCCAGCTAGAGGAGAAGTGGATCCTAAGTATAATGTCTGGTTCGGTAAAAGATTCCAGATTACCCAATGACCTGCTAAGAGAGCTCATGTTCTGCAATTTACTAATGACTCACAAGAACAATGGGGTTGGTTGACAAAAGAAGAAAGCTATAGGGCCAAAATAAGCAAGCTAGAAAGACAAGTTATGGACTTGCAATTTGAAAATGGTGTGCAAGTTGCTGCAGATGGGGGAGAAAAGAAAAGATTGACTCAAGAAAATGAGGCTCTCAAGGCTCAAGTCCGGAAGTTGAAAATAGATGTCAGAAACCCGGAGAGGAGTCGAGTAGATGAAAGATTGATAAACAGCCTAAAAAAGAAAGCCCTCGAGTGCCAAGATGACCTAGAAAAGTCAAAGGTTAGTCTAGCAGAAGCTCGGGCTCAACTATCAGAAAATGCCAATGGTCGGGCTCAATTTGTACAACAGATAAAGAGAAAGTACGAAGGGACAATCACTAGCTTAAAATGAAAGGTAGCTGCTCTTGAAAATGAGGCGGCCAAACATGCTAGGGATTTCAAAGCTGATAGGGAGCACTGTTATGATCTGATGGCCCAAATGGAATAAGGGATACAATAGTTGCAATGTCAAAACCTTCATGATTCTCAAGTGTTAGAAGCCAAGAGTAAACAGATAGGGAGGTTGCTTCAAGAAAAAGGTAGAATTAGAGAGAGGATCCTAGCCATTGCTGATCATTGCGGTAAAATTCCATGTGTGCAAGGATATGACTCGCACCACTTTCTTCTCTGCAGTGATGACTTTCATCAAGCAGATTTTGAGTGATTTGGATCACTTATAGGGGGATCTCGCAGATAGGCCCGCGGCGAGGCCGAATGATGCCCCACGGGCAGCAGGAGCAATTGAGGCCTTAATGTATTCATGATTTCTTGAGTCTGTATTGTCTTTTTATTAAAGTCAGTCAAGTTTGTATTTGAGCTTGTATTTCTTTTATTAGAGTATGTGGGTTTCTCGTTTTTCGAGTCTGTATTTCATCTTTTCATCAGAATTTGTTAGTTTCTTGTTCAAAGTCTGTTAGTTTTCAAGTCATTGTAATCAAAGTTTGTTTTATTATGAAAATTAAAAATTCCAAAAAAATGTTTTATTATTTTTACCTTTCATCTCCAAGAACTACGCTTGGTCTGATTTATGCGGTGCCATGATATGTAGGCAATCTCCATAAGATTCGACCGTAACCAAACAAAAAAGAGAGAAAGCAAAGAAAGGAGAAACAATAGAGAAAAGAAAAACAAAAGAAAGAAACCAGAAGAAAGAAACAATGGCAAAACAAAAGGGAATGAGAGAATAAAAACAAAGAGAAAACAAAGGCAAGAACAAAAAAAAGAAACAAAAGAAAAAAAGTTTGCAATCAGAAATAAGGAAAGTCGGGATGACGCAAGCAGCCGAGCAAATGCATAATAGAAATGGTTAACTGCTTAAGGTGAATTCATCCCCAAAACATGCGGTTATCAAATCTATTAAACCCCTAACTACTAACAAAGTTGTTGTTCATGTATTGAGTCTAGGCAAATGGTTAGTTGATTGGCATTCTGACAACCCATTCATACAACACCTGGTCAAAAGACTAGCTGAAAATGACCAACCAAGAACTGGAGGCAAGTATTGTTGACCCATCAAAAGAAGTGTAGGAAGTTTATGTTAATGCAATAAAAGAAGAGATGTATAAGCTGAAGCAACAAATGGCTAAGATGTATCAGGACTGGGTAAAGGGGCATCCACCACCGGTTTATCCTGCCAACCTTGCTTATATCCCACCGTTGGTTCAACCTCAAGATCATCCCACTGTGAATTCATACCCGGCCTTTCCTACCTACTAACAATGCTATGGCACCACTTCCCAAACACCACCAGCCCCACTACCCAAACCAGTTCCATACCCTCCCCCACCAACCACTCCCGTGTTTGTGGCACCTCCACCAGCTGCATTGCACCGATCTTCTAGTGAGCCTCTGTTCCAGACTCAAGACAACCATTATTGTACCCCAAAACCACCTTCAAGGAATCAGAACCATTTCCTTACCCTCCACACTTTGACCTCTCGGCAAAAATTGAGAAGCCTCCTAAGAATTCTGAACAGGAAGAGATGGCTAGGAAAGTTAAGATCTTGGAGCAATCTTTCAGGAATATGCAGGGGCTAGGTGGGCAAGTAAGCATGACCTATAAAGACCTGTGTTTGTTCCCAGATGTCCAGTTACTAGCAGGGTTCAAGTTGCCCAAGTTTGATTTATATGACGGGCACGGTGATCCCGTGGCACATGTGAGAGGGTTTTGTAGTAAGATGAGAAGAGCAGGTGGAAGAGATGAATTACTGATGGATTATTTTAGTCAAAGTTTAAGTGGCTCAACTTTTAAATGGTACACACGACAAGATCATGGTCGGTGGCACACTTGGGATGATCTCACCCAAGCATTTGCCTGACATTTTCAGTATAATCTTGAAATTGTCCCAGAATGGCTGTCATTGACAAAAATTGAGAAAAAGCCCGAGGAGAGTTTAAGAGAATATGGCTTTCACTGGAGAGAGCAAACAGCAAGGGTTGACCCTCTTATGAAAGAGAGTGAAATGGTTGATTGTTTCTTGCAGACTCTGGAGACCACTTATTTCGGTCACTTGGTGTCAGCGGTAGGGAAATCCTTTAATGAAGTGGTGAAAATGGGAAGCATGGTAGAGGAAGGACTCAAGACCAACAAGATCATGAGTTATTCAGCAATCAAAGCAACCGCTCATGCCATTCAAAGAAACAATGTGGGCGTACTGGGGAAGAAGAAGAAAAAGGACATTGCGGTAGTTGAGTCAAGAGCTTGGTCTAGAGGCCCCTCACCATACTATAACCAGCCTCGACCCTACCCCCAAACTTACCCCCACACTCCATATAGCCCACCACAATAATACTACCCACCTCCAGATCCCCACTTCGCTATCCATCATGCACAAACATATCCTCAACCTCCTGCCTACGCACAATGGCGTGCGCCAACCCCACAAAATACTTACCCCGCTCCACAAAAAATTTACCCACCTCTAAAATCCTATAGAAATTCCCATGGAGCAGGTTTCTAGCCTAACCAAACCTTCAAGAATGAGAGGACGTAGAAGCAAAAGACTTTCACTCCATTGGGAGAGTCATATGCCAGTCTATTTCACAGGTTGAGACTGTTGGGAATGTTGAGTCCAATTGAGCCTAAGTTGCCAAATCCCCTTCCGAGAAATCTTGACCACTTGTTGAGGTGTGTATATTGTCCAGGGGACCTGAGCATGACACAGAGAAGTGCTAGAAGTTGAAGACAGCTATTCAAGAGCTCATTGACACCCATCGGATAGAGGTTCAGGCCCTAGAGGCGCCTAATATCAACTAGAATCCATTGCCGGCCCATCATGATACCAATATGATTGAGATAGTGCAAAAAGGAGGAGAGCCTAAGAAGCCCTCGCAGACTGTAATGATGATCGGGTCTAGTGAAGTCAAGCCGAGTAAGGAATCAAGTAGCGGGAAGGCATTGATCAAGGTGAAAGGAGCAGGTAGTGAACCAGTTGTGGCAATTGATAAAGAACCCTCAAGTGGTGTTGCAGTAAAACATGGGATAGAAAAGGTAGTGGTACCAGGAGCATCAAGCAAGCCTGTTGTGGTTGTGGAAGGTGCTCGCACAGAGCCAGTCATTCTCAAACCGGTAACCCAGCTGCAAATATTCAACAACAAGGTCATCCCTTGGAACTACGGCTGAATGTCTGTGATTTACAAAGGGAAAGAGGTTAAAGAAGAAGTTTGTGAAACCCACGGTCTGACTCACTTGGGGAGATGCTTCGCCCCCGAGGAGTTGAGGAAAGCCAAAACCTCCAAGGATAATGTAGTGCTGGTAAAGAAAGTTGTGACCGAAGAAGAGGCAGAAGAATTTCTGAAGAAGATGAAGGTGTAGGACTATTCCATTGTAGAGAAATTAAGGAAAACAGTTGCTCAGATCTCTTTGCTCTTATTCCTAATCCATTCCGACGAGCATTGATGAAAATCTTGAATGAGGCCCATGTTCCCGACAAGATATCAGTAAATCACTTGGAGAAAAAGCAAACAAAATATTCTAGGTGAACAGAGTTACCTTCTCCGATGATGAGTTGCCCGTAGAGGGTACTGAGCACAATAGGGCCCTTTATCTGACAGTGAAGAGAGAAGACTCTGTGGTTACCCGAGTTCTGATCGACAATGGGTCTAGTGCAAACATTTTCCCTCTCTCCATGCTGAAAAAGATGAAAGTGGACAATGATAGAATTCGCAAAAATAGCATTTGTGTTCATTTGTGTTCGAGGGTTCGACAGTGGGGGCAAAGATTCAGTGGGTGATATAATACTAGAATTGACAATAGGGCCTATCGATTTCACTATGGAATTCCAAGTGTTGGATGTGGCAGTTTCTTACAATCTTTTGCTAGGGCGACCCTGGATTCATGCACCCAAGGAAGTGCCATCCACCTTACATTAGATGGTTAAATTTGAATGGGACAGATAGGAAATTGTGGTACACGGTGAGGATAATTTGTGCGATGCCATTGTACCTTTCATCGAAGCTGAATATGATAAGGGTCCATGGGTATATCAGGTCTTTGACACGGTATCAGTTGAAAAGATCCCAGAAGGTGAGTTTGTTCCAATCCCTAGAGTAGCAACCACATCAGTTATGGTGGCTTCAGAGATGTTGTAGAATGGCTTCGTACCTGGCAAGGGTTTGGGTGTTTCTCTCCAAGGAATCGTACAACCAAAGTCTCTTCCTAAAAACTTGGATACTTTTGGTTTGGGGTTCAAGCCTACAGCTACGGATATAAGGGGAGCCAGAAAGCTGAAACAAAGAGCATGGGTTCTTCCAAAGCCCATTCTGTGACTGTCCAGATCATTTGTCAGGCCTAGTGCCAGAAAGCACCCAATGTCAATAGTTCCCGGTTCATTGATCGATACTGATAGAGATTTGGATAAGGGGTTCGAGAGGTTGTTCAACGAGGTAAATATGGTGGAAGCGGGAGAAGGATCAAGCAAGGTAGATGTTCAGTTTGTGGGCCTTGTGCAATGATCAACAATTGGGAAGCTACTCCTCTTCCTACTCGGAGGAAGTCGTGGTAGTCGGCTTTGATTTTTCTTTCAGTTTAATCTGGATTATTTCTAGGGTTGTAATTCAGATACTATGTTCTGTCCATTTGGATGCGTTAAATCTTGTTGTCTTTAAATTTCAATGATCCCTTCTTTTCATTCCTGATTTTTATTTTTATTTTTCTTTCTTGTACAGTTCTTTTTGTGTTGATTTCAATGACATGCCATGCATGAGGAATCTCCGGCCCAGTCCTAAATGCCAATCTAATTCTGAAATAATAATACAAGAAATTGAGTGTGATAATAAAGTGGAATATGATAATGACGAGTCTTTTGAGGAGATCAGTAAAGAATTAAGGCATTTTGAGGAAAAATCCAAACCTAACATGAATGATATAGAAGCAATCAACTTAGGGTATCAGGATAATGTCCAGGAAACAAAAATAAGTGTCCATATTGAACCACAACTAAGAGAAGAGATAATTAAGGCACTATTTGAGTACAAAGACGTTTTTGCATGGTCATATGACAACACGCCGGGCCTAAGCACTAACTTGGTGGTTCACAAATTGCCCACTGACCCAGCATTCCCTCCTGTCAACCAGAAGTTGAGGAAATTTAAAACTGATATGAGTGTGAAGATCAAAGAAGAAGTTACCAAGCAGTTTGAGACAAAGGTCATTCGAGTCACATGGTATCCCACCTGGTTAGCCAATGTTGTGCCTGTTCCAAAGAAGGATGGAAAGACCAGGGTGTGTTATGATTATCGTGATCTCAATTAAGCGAGTCCAAAGGACAATTTCCCACTGCCAAACATCCATATCTTGATTGATAATTGTGCCAAACACGAGATTGGTTATTTTATGGATTGTTATACAGGCTATCACCAGATCTTAATGGATGAGGAAGATGTTGAAAAGAGAGCATTCATCACGCCATGGGGAACGTACTACTACAGGGTCATGCCATTTGGGTTGAAAAATGTTGGGGCAACCTACATGAGAGCAATGACAACCATATTCCACGACATTATACACAGAGAGATCGAGCTGTATGTGGATGATATAATTATAAAGACCAGGAAGCAGTCTGACCACGTCCGGGATCTGAGAAAGTTCTTCCAAAGGCTTTGCAGGTACAATCTCAAGCTCAATCCCGTGAAATGTGCTTTCGGTGTTCCATCTGGAAAATTGTTAGGATTTATAGTCAACCATTGAGGCATTGAATTGGGCCCATCAAAAATCAAGGCCATCCAAGAATTGCCACCTCCGAAGAACAAGACCGAGGTGATGAGTCTGTTAGGGAGATTGAATTACATCAGCAGGTATATCGCTCAGCTCACGACAACTTGTGAGCCCATCTTCAAGCCGTTAAAGAAGGATGTTGCGGCTAAGTGGACAGACGAATGTCAAGAAGAATTTGATAAGATAAAGGGTATCTGTCAAACCCACCAGTGTTGGTCCCTCCAGAACTAGGAAGGCCTTTGATTCTGTATTTGATAGTTTTGGACAACTCGTTTGATATGTGTGTTGGGTCAGCACGACATTACCGGTAACAAAGAGCAGGCCATATATTATCTCAGCAAGAAGTTCACAACTTGTGAGTTTAAGTATACTCAGCGTAAGAAGACGTGTTGTGCCCTAACCTGGGTGGCACAGAAGTTGAAACATTACTTGTCATCTTACATCACCTACCTCAACTCTCGGTTGGATCTGTTGAAGTACATATTTCAAAAGCCTATGCCCACAGGGAGGCTCGCAAAGTGGAAAATCTTGCTCACAGAATTCGACATTATTTATGTGACCCGGACTGCAATGAAAGCAAGTGTTGGCTGACCATTTGGCTAAAAATCCAGTAGATGAAGAATATGAACCTTTGAAGACATACTTCCCGGGCGAAGAGGTAATGCACGTTGATGAGGTAGAACACGTTGAGAATTTGAGATGGATAATTTTCTTTGATGGGGCTGCAAATATGAAAGGCATTGGGATAGGAGAGGTACTTATTTCTGAAATAGGGCAGCATTACCCTGTTACGGCTCAACTTTGCTTCTATTTTACTAATAACATGGATGAGTATGAGGCATGTATCTTGGGTTTGAGGTTAGCTGTGGATATGGGTGTCCAGGAAGTCTTGGTCATGGGTGACTTGGACCTTTTGGTACACCAGATTCAAGGAGAATGGAAAACACGAGATTTGAAGCTTATACCGTACCGACAATGTTTGCATGATCTTTGTCAACGGTTTTAATCAATAGAATTCAGGCATATACCAAGGATTCATAATGAAGTTGCCGATGCTTTGGCTACCCTAGCGTCAATGTTGCATCATCCAGATAAGGCCTATGTGGACCCTTTGCAGATTCAGGTCCACGATCAGCATGACTATTGCAATATGGTAGAAGAGGAACTTGATGGTGAGCCGTGGTTCCATGATATCAAAGAACACCTTAGAATGAGAGTGTATCCAGTACATGCCACAGGGGATCAAAAGAGAGCAATTCGATGTTTGGCAAGTGGACTTTTGTTCAGTGAAGGAGGATTGTACAAAAGAACTCCAGATTTTGGTTTGTTGAGATGCATAGACACTGCAGGCCATAACTATTATGGCCGAAGTATATTATGGAGTTTGTGTACCGCATATGAGTGGGTACGTGCTAGCAAAGAAGATTCTCCGAGCAGGTTATTATTGGCTTACTATGGAGCGATACTGTATCACTTTTGTGTGCAAGTGTCATCAGTGTCAGGTGCCAGGAGATCTGATTCATTCTCCACCATCGAAATTGCACTCAATGTCTGCACCATGGCCTTTCGTTGCATGGGGCATGGATGTCACTGGGCCAACTGAGCTAGCAGCATCAAATAGGAACATGTTTATTCTGGTTGCCATTGATTATTTCACCAAATGGGTCAAAGCGAAAACATTCAAGTCTGTAACCAAGAAAGTAGTGGTCGATTTTGTGCATTCAAATATCATTTGTCGGTTTGGGATACAAAAGGTGATCATTACAAACAATGGGGCCAATCTTAATAGTCATCTGATGAAAGAGGTATGTCAGCGATTCAAAATTACAAATCGTAATTCCACTCCTTATTACCCTAAGGCAAATGGAGCAGTTGAGGCAGCTAACAAGAATGTAAAGAAGATACTGCGGAAAATGGTGGAGGGTTCTAGACAATGGCATGAAAAGTTGCCTTCTACATTGCTGGGTTATTGCACTACTGTCCGTACTTCAGTAGGGGCGACTCCTTATTCATTAGTGTGTGGTACTGAGGCGGTGATACCTACAGAGGTGGAAATTTCATCCCTTCGAATTGTCGCGGAAGCTAAAATTGATGATGATGAATGGGTCAAAGCCCTCTTGGAGCAATTGAGTTTGATCGATGAGAAAAGATTGGCAGTAGTGTGTCATGGTCAGTTGTATCAGTAAAGAATGGGTAGAATATATAATAAGAAGGTGCGCCGCGAAAGTTTGAAGTGGGTCAGCAAGTGTTGAGGCGTATTCTTCCATATCAGGCCGAGGCCAAAGGCAAGTTCGCCCCAAATTGGTAGGGGCTGTTCATCGTGACGAGAGTGTTGTCCAAAAGTGCTTTGTATTTGACAGACATAGAAGTCAAGTGTGTTGAAATGGCCATCAATTCCGATGCGGTCAAGAGATATTATGTATGATTTCCTTTGAATTAATTGCATTTGCTTGTACCTGGCATATTTTGAAAATTGGAATGATGAAGGCGTTTTGTTCTGCTATCTAAATATTTTATCTTTTGTTACCCCTTTGAGCCTCATTTATTTTCTTTCATATCCTTGTTTTGGAATTAATGACAAAATTCGTAAACACAAGCATGGAAAGTAAGTGAAGGGAAAAGAGAAGGAAAACAATTAAAAGAGAGAGAGAAAAAATGGAAAAGAAAAAGAAAAGAAAAAGAAAAGAAAAGAAAAAATAAAATAAAATAAAATAAAATAAAAGAAAGGAAAAAGAAAATAAGAAGAAAAAAAAGAGAAAATGGAAGAAAAGAAAAGAAAAAAAACAAAAAGTCACAACAACAAAGTAATTTTATGACATGAACTACGTTCGACCTATTTCCTTTTAAGGATACGCAGGCAGCCTCACGGTTTGGTCCCATTATAATAAAAAACCAAAAGCCCCCAAGCAAGAAACTGGGCAGAAGTTGTGACTGTTGTAAGAAATATGATTCCAAAAGCTGTAATTTTGAGCCCGTTTGAATTGTTTTGAGCTTTTAATACCCTTTCTTTCTAACCCTGTCTAAAATCCTACATAACGGTCCAAAGAAAGACCTTCTGATCAGTCTTCAAGAAATGCTGAGTCAAGCAAGAAGAGTTGATTCATGTTAGGGACAACACTCTGATCCAAGCAGAAATATGATCAAAATGAGAGATTCTTATTGGTGAAAACCCTTACGGGCACCGTAAGGCAACGCGAGATGTGAGAAATGAAAAATGAGAGAGTCTTATTGGTGAAAATCATCACAGGCACCGTAAGGTGAGAGTGAGTTAAGAGAAATAAAAAATGATAGTCTTATTGGCGAAAACCCTCGCGAGCACCTTAAGGCGAAAGTGAGTTTTCAAGTGAGAGAGGCCTGTGGGTGAAAACGCGTTCAAGGCACCGCAGGATGAACAAGGTTAGGTTTTGGTTGAAGAAATCAGGATATGGAATTTTGGGGTAACAAAGCAGGGAAATTGAAAGTTGATTGGTCGGACGGATTGGGCCGATTAGTCCGAAATGCATGTCATGATCAATGGTACCAGCTGTTCCACTCAGATAAGTCTCTTTTCCTCTTCTTTCCTTTTTGTGAGTCGTTGGGTTTGGATTTTCCTTATCATTAATTCTCAAGGTCATTGCATTTCATTCCTTTTGAGGTTTGTTCTTTAAGATGTTTCAATGTCAGTCTTGTTCAAAACAAAGAAGAAAGGATGTCAAGGCTCACTACCAGTTTCCCAATTGAAAAGCACAGTGGGGCCAGAACGTACGAAAAATGGCATGATGCAAAGTAAGATACAAAGGGTCACTGGAAGTTTTAGCGATGGATTGATTGGTTAGTTTCGTGGGCAGAGGCAAAGTTTTAGATAAAGGGGTCAGAAATGTAAAACAACAATATAGGATAGAACACTCGGGTCATCAAAAGTCATGGGGTTTGAAAGTCAATCGGAAAGTCAAGTGGTTCAGGGTCAGCTCGGGAAGCAGGTCAAAGTAAAACACAACAACGGAGACAACTTCAACAAGAATGCCATCAACTAACCACCATTTTAAACTGACAAGATTTTTCTTTGATTGAAATTTAGGGGTAGAAAGTTGTTGTTCGTTTCGGAGAAACTCCCCGTAGGCGAAGGACAAGCACCAAAACATGTATGACCGTAACTTCTCAGGATCCTCCTGGAAAATGGGTCTTAGTTTAAATTTCAAAACAGTCATGAATAGCATAATTTAGAATAAAGGAATATAAGTTAGTTTCAAAGTTTGCATGTTTAAGATATGATTCAATTAGGAGTTTTCAGGACTCTCCTGGATAATGGGACGTAGTTTTAAGGTCTGCTTAGATAACAAGTTATAGTGAAAGTCATACCTTCAGTAGGTATAGCTTAGGTTTAAACTGTCTTTTAACTAGAAGTTGTCAGGACCCTCCTGGATAATGGGGAGTAGTTTAAGACATTTTAGACAACAAATGTAGTGGGAGTAATACCTTTAGAAGATATAACTTAGGTTCGTAATTGTTAGGAGTTTTCAGTACCTCCCTGGATAATAGGACTTAGCTTTCAAATTCTTATGATATTTGGTAGAATACTTATGTTTAACACTCACCCGTTTGCCCAGCCACCAAAGTGGGGCAAGAAATTTTCTTCGTTGTATTTGTTTGTTAAAGTCAAGAGCCCGCCTGGAGAACAGAGGTATACATTTCAAGTTTTAGCAGTCAGGAGCCCGCCTGGAGAATAGAGGAATATATTCAAGTTTTAGCAGTCAGGAACCCGCCTGAACAACAGAGGAACACATTCAAGTGTAGCAATCAGGAGCCCACCTGGAGAACAGAGGAATACATTCAAGTTTTAACAGTCAGGAACCCGCCTGAAGAATAGAGGAATACATTCATGTTTTAGCAGTCAGGAGCACGCCTGGGGAACAGAGGAATACATTCGAGTTTTAGCAGTCAGGAGCCCGCCTGAAGAACAGAGGTATTAACATTCAAGTTTTAGTTTTCAAATTCTTAATAATATCTGGTAATGTGATGCCCAGCCACAAAAATGGGGCAAGAGATTTTTTTTTGTATTGTTGAAATCAGGAGCCCACCTGGAGAACAGAGGAATACATTTCAAGTTTTAGCAATCAGGAGCCTGCCTAGAGAATAGAGGAATGCATTTCAAGTTTTAGCAGTTAGGAGCCCGCCTGAATAACAGAGTCATACATTTCAAGTTTTAGCAGTCAGGAGCCCGCCTGGAAAACAGAGGAACACATTCAAGTTTTAGCAGTCAGGAGCCCACCTGAAGAACAGAGGAATACATTTCAAGTTTCAAAAGTCAGGAGTCCGCTTGGAAAACAAGGGAGTACAATTCAAATTTTATCTTTCAAGTTTTTACTGATATTTGGCAACATGATTTAGTTTACAACCACATGTGCACCCAACCACCAAACTGGGGCAGAAAATATTCTTTGTTTTATCTATTTTGTTGAAGTTAGGAGCCCGCCTGGAGAATAGAGGTATACATTTCAAGTCAGCAATCAACAACCCGCATGGAGAGCGGGGAATACATTCAAGTTCAGTGGTCAAGCATCACCCGAAGAAAGAATAGACATCTCAAAGTATAGTTGGCAGTCAGGCAGCCCCCTAGAGAAAGGGAAAAACATCTCAGATCACAATTCAAGGCAGCAACAAAAGGATGTCGCCGGGAGAATACATGTCAACAAGGCAACAAGAACTACAAGATCAAGTTTGAAGACATAGATAGGACTTTTGTAATTCATAGATCATATCTTAGTCTAGCTTCTTTTTTATTATGACATGGTGTAATAAGGGGGTTCAGTAAGCAGTAGCAGCAGTAGCAGCAGCAGCAGCAACAGTTAAATCACAGCGTCATGGTAGTCCCAGCTACCGGACATTCCTGAACTACACTAACTTGATTCCTTTTTAGCCAAGAATATGTAGGCAACCTCAGAAGTAGGTTGCAGTCAATTCTTTCAAAAAATATTCACACAGAGTATTCAAAGGGGCAAAAATCGCTCGTATCCGCTCACTTATCTTTGCACGAAAACTCTTCGTGTTTCCGAGCAAAGAGGGGTAGCAGTGAGCAGATGATTTTTGCCCTGTATGAATTACTCCCATAGTTTCAAAACAAAATAATTTCTTTCAGTATTTGCAATTTTGTGATTTTTTGTGATATTTTATGTTAATTGTTTGCATTTTATCTATGCATAAATTCATTAAAAAAAATACAAAAATATGCATTGAATTTAGGATTTAGTTTAAATATTTTTAGAATTAATTAGTGATTAGGAATTTACAAAAAAATAACAAAAATGAGTTATTTTTGGTTTGTGTAACTTTTAGCTTCGAATTTTGTGAATTGTCTTTAAATTGGTATTTTATTAATAGTTTTGAGTGTTAATTGAAGCTTAAAATGATTTGATAGGTTAATTTGGTTGTTAGAATTAATTTAGGATTTTTAGTTTAATTTTGAAAAAAAAAAGAAAAGAAAAGAAGGAATTGAAATAAGGATGGAATGAAGAGGAGAGACATTGGGCCAAATTTCGTTTGCACTCAACAAGCCCAGTTCGACTCCTCCAAATCTCGCCCAGTCCAAGCTCGCGCCAGTGCTCCAACCTGGTCCAACTTCATTTAAGTTTAAACGGCGTTGTTTCGAGTTCCAAGGCCAAAACAGATCTGGGCCCTTTGATTTGGTTCATCCAACGGCTTTAATCCTTACCCCCACATTGCTTAAAAATGACCGAAAATACAGAGATTGTTCAGTTCCTCATTTTTTTCAACTTCCGTGTCTCTCATCTTCTCCGTTGGGAAACCCTAAATCCACCATCGTCATGAACCACAAACCATCCCAATCTCCATATAATCGATACCAAGTAACCAGCAGTCCTTCCTCACCCCAAATCCCACGTTTGTTTCCTTCGAACAACTCCAAAAACTTTCAAATTTGGATTTAAATAAGTTATCCCTAAGTCTCCAAAGTGAAAATCAGAGGTCATGTTGAAGATTTGAAGTCGGAAGGGGTTTTATGCGTGTGTTTTCATGTGAGAACACGTGAGTATAACCCATTCCTATCCAAATCGGAGAAGATCAGACCTTTTCAAGCTAGCTATCTGACCATTCGTTGGGGGTATTTCCGTTTCCTTTCTCTCATTTCTTTATTTTTCATTTTTTTGTTCTTCCTTTTCTCCATATTTGTTTTTCTCATTCCTCTTGTATAGTCTCATTTGACCAGTAGCAAAATTGAATAGCATGACTCTGTCTGTAATATTGTTAAAAAAGTTTAAGGCCACTTCCTTTTGGTTGATTTTGTTATTATTGATTTTTATCTTCTTTTAATTCACGAGTGTCTAGGTAATAATCAGTAATTGGTCAATTTTTTCATTTGTGCCACTGTCATTTGGTTTTTTTCAAGGCTTGGGTCGAAATTTGAAATTGATTGGTTATTTTGGGCTAATATAGAATTAGTTTGGGGCTCCTTGGGTCATTTGCGATCCAACCCAAAGGTGCCCAGGTTTTGAGCCCAAATCTGTTTGGTTAGCTAGGTAAATAACAGGGAGTTGGGGGGGGGGGGATAGTATAGGTAATCTAACATGAGGAAATCTTTTGCAACTGATTTCAGAAGTTTCTAGTAGGGGTCTTAAGGGAATATCAGATTTTGGGTGTTTAAACTTGGGTAGAAAAGCAGAAATTGGGGGTTACCTAGGCTAAAATGAAAATTCAAAAGGGGGCAAAGGGTAAAAAATAAAGTCTGAAGGTTGCCCTATGGCTAGGCCTATAAAGGGTAGCATTCTTGCCATAAAAGGCAAAGGATGAGAGATTAAAAAATACAGAAAATCCAAAAGGCTGCAGAGTTTACTATTCTACAGAGATTTGAAGTCATAAAATCAAAAACAATAAAGGTTTCAAAAAATCACTGTTCTATTAAGTGTTTTCTTTGATTTCTAAAGTTTTGGGTTGCTGAGAAAGCATTGATGCTTTTTTGGGATTAAAAATTTGGTTTGAATTCTGGTTTTTGAAAGCTTTTGGCTGAAGATGTTTAAGTATTACGACTCTGTTGGTTTTTGAGCTGAATCTCTCGTTCTAATTGCTGAAATCTAGGTTCATAACTTGTTGTTGCTTACTGGTTGTTTGTTTTGTTGCAGAATCCTCATCTCTTTTATTTCATTTTTACTTCCAGGTATTCCTCTTACCCTCCAAAATGTATGATAATGACTGAATATGAAGACTGGTTTATTCGAGTATAGATTTGTAATAATACAGTGGTTTACTTAGTGTTTTTTGCACTTTCACTGTTGTTTAGTTTAGTTGACATTCGTATACTTCTGTCTGTTTTTATTGAATATGGAATGATGAAGTAATATTAGCTTGATAGTTCATTAAGATAAATGCTGAATGTGCCTTGAAGTTTATGCTATGTGCTCTCTATGATTTGAAAGTTGTATGTGGTCAGAAGGTTGGAGAGTTGGATTGTTTTGGTAATCAATATGTAGAACAATTGCTGTATTCATCACTATTATGAGCATACTTGAATTTAAATTCTCCAGTAGTTATTAGCATAGAATCCAAGTCAAAGGGGGAAGTGTGATTATACAGTTAAGTACTTCAATGGTGCTTCAATTTTTATATGTGAATGTTCATCATGAGAATGTGTTAGATTAGAGCTAAGGTAAAGTTGAATTGTTTGCATTTGGATTTGGAAGTGAATGTTCAAAAACAGCATGTCTCACTTAGTAATTAGTGTACAAAGGTGTTGGAATTAAAAGGGCTATCAGAATTTCAAGTGACTTTAATTATTAATTCAATTGTTGGGATTGCTTGAGAAATATGTGATGCTCAGATATTCTTGTCACTGTGTAAAAAAAAAAAGGAAATTCAAATCGCGTTATGTTGCTGCCCGGGATCGAGGACGTGACCTCTTTGAATTCTAAGTTGGAAAATGTCTCGTGGAATCTGAGTTTTATGTTTGAGCCCGGATAGGGTCAGCTATGGGACCCATTACTTAGCCCGCTTGTGTTCGTTTTGAGCAATTAGGCTCTTCCTCAGGTCAGGCCCAAGTTCTGAAAGCTAATAACGGGCAGATCCTACTTGTTTTAATTTTGACCCATGTTCAGGCTCAACCAAGACTCTAAGAGTAGGCATAATTTCCTTAAGCTTGATTCAATGAGTCAAATTAGAGTGGGTGAGCCATATTATATAATCCAAACAGTTGTGGCCCTAAAAACGTAGTCAATATTCTCTTTTAATTTAGAATGAAGGTGCGTCATGCCAAATAAAATCACAAATTGTGTGGTCCTCTTTAATTATTTCATTAAAATATTAAGACTTCGAGGCGTGCTTTTTAGCGAATTTTCATGGCCCTCGCAAACTTAACAATGCGTTAGTAGATTTAGGCGTGTTATTTAATAATTTTACCTTCTTAAACTCGGGTGTGCATTTCATGTGGCCCAAATCTAAATCCTAAAATGTTGAATAAGATGTGTTTCGGACTGCGGGTGAATTTCATGTGACGCAATCCAAGGACATGTTTTAAACGACGTTCAATATATTTTAAAATTGAATAAAAGCGGTTAAAAGTTAAAATTTGTGTGTAGGTTTAAAATGTACTAAAATCATATAATTAAGCTAAATATAATAGTTGAGAGACCGTACTAGAACCACGGAACTCAGGAATGCCTAACACCTTCTCCCGGGTTAACAGAATTCCTTACTCGGATTTGTGGTTCGCGGACTGTTAAACAGAATCATTCTTTTCCTCGATTCGGGATTTTAAACCGGTGACTTGGGACAACGTAAATCTCCCAAGTGGCAACTCCGACTCTCTTAATAAACAATCCCGTTTAGATTGTCCTTTAATTGGAAAAACTCCTATATATCCTTACGGAGGTGTAGTAGAAAAAAGAGGTGTGACACTACGCAGTAGGAAACATACATAAGGTTCGGCCTTATTTTGAAGAAAAATAAAAGATTAAACTTTAAAATAAATGTAGTTTAGGGTTTGGTCAAAACAAGCTGATCCAGCATCGGTAATGTCTTAAGTCATTCCTGCCGAGATAGCCTTAGAGTATCTTCGGTTGTCGAAGGGCTATTTTCATAAAAGAACGGACAATTTTGTCGGTAAAGTGTAATTTTTCCATAAAGAAGTTCTCCCCAGCCTCAAAATTTATTTGGAATTATGAAGAGGCCATGTTTGCAAAAAAACGACCATTTTCGCTAAATTAACATATATGGGAGGGAGTCATGGTCCTTGATTTTTCTTTTAGGAGTTGAAAAAAAAAACTTTTTTTACAAAAAAGGTCCACCAGAGTTAACCCTAACCTTAACACTCCACATGTACAAATGAATACTATCCAGGACCTGTCACAGATGGACACTGCCCAGAACCCGTCAGAAGTGGTCAAAGAACAGGCTCAGCTACACTTGTATATGTGATGGAATGATCTATATGAAGATGGTTAGAAGTGGGTGAAAAAATAGTTGGGTGCCCATATAAACATTTTGGAAATCAAATCCCAAGAGGATTTAGTCAAGGCTTTGGTAAATTTTTGGGACCCTGTCCATAATGTTTTTCGTTTCTCGAACTTTGAGATCAGTCTTGTGGGATTATACTGGATTGTTATTGTTGTTGTTATTTTTGGACTTTGAGATCACCCCTACATTGGAGGAAATGGTCGGGTACATCGAGTTTGGCTGGGACTTGAGGAAGCAACAACTTATATTTTCAAGGGCTCCTTGTGTGCACAAGTTCTTTGACCTCTTGAATATCAGTAAATAGATAAAGAAGGCCCATGTAAGCAAAGGGTGTTGTTCTTTCCACTTCGTGTACTTCAGTTTCGGGCACTCAACCGGGTTTGAAACGTATGAAAAGGGTTGAGCAGCAAACAAAATAAGGGCCTTTGGCAAATTGATGGCCGGTTCGCTTTTATTGAGGAATTTTTATTGATCGTGGTTTTTCCAAATGAGGAAGGGACAGTGGATACTCGTATGGTCAGAATTGCACAAATCCTCACTAACCAAGGAAGATCATACACTTGTCCCATTAGTGCTTGCAGATATTTATCAAGCATTGACATTATGCAAAGCTGAGGCTCAATTCTTTGAAGGTTGCAATATCCTTCTACAAATGTGGTTAATCGAGCATCTTCGCCATCACCCCAAAATCATGAGTTATGGTTCGAGCCCGGATAACTTCATTACAAGTTATGAGGAAAGAGTAAAGGACTACAATATACCATAAGGGTTTGAAGCCTGGGTCTGCCATTTGAAAGCTCTCAAAGCAAGTCAGGTTGAGTGCACTATAGTATGGCTCCCGATGACAGAAGCCATATACATGATGGCTACCAAAGGTTACCTGAGATTGATGGGTGTGAGGAGTATCCAACCATATGCACCACAGAGGGTCTTGAGGCAGTTAGGAAGATATCAAATTGTGCCCGAAGATGAAGATCTAACCACCTAGGTCATTGAGCTACATCCAGAAGCTATTGCCCGAGTCTTTAGTTCAGCAAGATTAGAATGGCTAGCGGTATCTAAAAAATAGCACCCAGGTACCAGATGTTGCAAAGGGGGAAGTGGATCCAAATTATGCTGCATGGTTCGAGAAAAGGTCTTGTGTAAACAACGAGCCTGTGCATGAGCCCGAGCCTGAGAGGCCTGCCAAGACACCTCATGTTCAAGCTTTTGACGACAAAATCCAAGAAACGTTGGCTTGGGGAGAAAAGGAGAAGAAATATCAACCCGAGATTCACGCCTTGAAAGAGAAGTTGAGAAACATGGAATTCAACAATGATATCCAAGCACAAGAAGCCGAAGGTGAAAGAAGAAAGTTGGCCCAAGAGAATGAAGCTCTTCTAGCCTAAGTTCAAAAAATAAGAATAACAGTTGAGAACCTAGGTAGAAGCAAAAAATATGAAAAGCTCATATACAACCTTACGCAAAAAGTACATGACTATGAGGATAATTTGCAAAAAACTAAAGTAGAGCTAGCAAATGCTCGATCCAAGTTAGCTAAAAGTGCAGAGGGAAGGGGCAGTTTCGGTCGGCAACTAAAGGAGACATATGAAAAAGGAATGGTGAGTATGAAAGAAAGGGTCAACGTTCTTGAGAAAAAAATGGACAAGCAGGCGAGAGATTTCAAATCAGAAAGGGAGCATTGATATGCCCTGATGTCGTAGCTAGAGAACGATTTGGAACAACTTCAAGAGCAGAATCATACAGCCGAACAAGTTTTGGGTGCCAGATCTCCATAGATAGGACAGTTGCTACAGAAGAAGAGTATTATCAAGGAAAAGGTTAGGAGAATTGCATAATACATTTTGATGAAGTGCAATGAGTGTGAAGACATGACCCAGTCCATGTTCTTCGCTTCAGTTATGATTTTTGTCCGGAAGATCATGGATGACTTGTTTTGCCTCCGAGAAGACATGGCGCAAAGGCCCGCAGCAAGACCAACTGGCTCAACAGTTGAGGAACTAATGTATTCTTGATTTTGAGTCTGTATTTTGTTAGTTCATTTTCGTGTCTGTATTGTCCGGTTGTTAGCTCATTTTTTGAGTCTGTACTTTCTGTTGAAGTTTGTTGGTTCACTCATCGAGATTGTTAGTCTTTATGTTCAAATCTGTAGGAGAAGTCATCGTAATCATAATGTTTTTCTTTTATTTTATGAAATTTAAAGACCCTAAAATTTTTTTTATTTATTTTGCACTTATTATCATAACTACGTTTGATCTGATTCATGCGGCTTCATGATACGTAGGCAATCCCCAAAGGATTTGATCATAACTATAAAATAAAAAAAGAAAAAAGAGAGTGGAAATAAGTAAGACAAAAAATAATGGCAAAATAAGAGAGGGAAGAATACGAGAATAAAAGAAAGAAAACAGAGCCAACAAAGAAAGACGGGAATGAAAATAGAGAAAGAAAATGCAAAATGAAAAAAATTAGTGAAAGTCGGGATGAAGCAAGCAACCATTCAAATGCATGATAGAAAGGGTTAACTGTTTAGGTGCATTGTACCCCCAACGTGTGGGTGCATATCTGTTAAGCTCTTAATCGCTAACAAGTTTTCTTATTGTCATCAACTTCAGGCAGGTGGTTAGTTTGATCGGTATTCTGGCAACTCACCTGTACAACACCAGGTCCAAAGATAAGTTGATCATGGCTGGCCAAGAACTGGATGCAAGTGTTATTGATTTGTCAAGAGAGAGGAAAGAGTCTAAGGTTAATCTGAAAGAGGAACCGTATAAGTTGAAATAACAGATGGCCGGAATATACTAAGCCTAGGTGAAAGGGCATCCCCCACCATCATACCCAGCTAACTCCGCTTTCATCCCACCATTGGCTCAGTCCCAAGAACCTCCCACTACTGATTCATCCCCACAAAATGCACTAGGCTTCGCCCACTACCACCATTATCAAGCCACCACTCCCAGACCACCCAATCACCACTAGCCAAAATAATATTGTACCCCCTCCACCAACAACCCCTATTTTTGTGGCACCCCCGCCAGCTACACTCCATCGATCCTCTAGTGAGCCATTGTTCTACACTCAAGACAATTAGTACTATCCCCCAGAGCCTACTTTCAGGGGCCCAGATCATCACTCTTATACTCCTTGTTTCGAGCTCCCTGTTGAGACCGAGAAATCACCAAAAAACCCGTAACAAGAGGATATTTTCAGGAAGGTAAGAAGCCTGGAGCAATCGTTCAGGAACATGTAGGGATTGGGAGGACAGGTGAGCGTAGAATAAAAAGATTTGTGTCTATTCCCAGATGTTCAATTGCCTCTAGGATTCAAGATGCCTAAATTTGATGTATATAACGGGCACGAGGACCTGATGTCCCACTTGAGGGGATTCTGTAGTAAAATGAGAGGATCTGGCGGAAGAGATGAGCTGTTAATAGCGTATTTCAGCCAAAGTCTAAGCGGTGCAGTGTTAGAATAGTATACACGTTAAGATCATAGCAGATGGTATACATGGGATGATCTGGCCCGAGCATTTGCGCGACACTTCCAGTATAACATAGAGATCGTGCCAAATCAGTTGTCCCTGACTAAGATAGAAAAGAAGCCAGGAGAAGTTTTAGATAATACAGTTTTCGTGGAGAGAACAGGAGGCAAGAGTCAACCGCCAATGGAGGAAAATGAGATGGTAGAATACTTTATACATGCTCTGGAGCCTACTTACTTTGGCCATCTGATATCGTCCATTGTCAAGTCATTCAAAGAGGTAGTAAAGATGGGCGGCATGGTGGAAGAATGGCTTAAGTCGAGCAAAATCATGAGCTACTCGGCCATCAAAGCAACCACCCAAGCCATCCAGAACGGTATCGGGGAAGTGAGTGGAAATAAGAAGAAAGAAGATGTGGTGACTGTTGATTCAGGAGCATGGTTTGGACTAAAGGGCCCGTCACACCATTATACCCAACCGAGACCGTATCATCGAACTTATACCCAAAACCCATATAATCTACCCCAACACTACTTCCCATCACCAGACCCTGAAATTTCTGTTCACCAAGCCCAATCATACACTCAACCTCCCTCTTACCCATAGTGGTGCGCCCCAAACCCATAAAATACCTACCCAGCTCCTCAAAAATTCTTACCTACCTCCATGAACCTACTGAAACCCTATCGGTCCAGGTTTTTGTCCCAAGCCAGTGTTCAGAAATAAAAGGTTGTAGCAAAAGAAAAGTTTCACCCTATTGGAGGAGTCTTATACTAGCATGTTCCAAAGATTGAGGTAGTTGGATGTGCTGAGGCCAACTGAGTTGAAATTGTCAAACCCTCCTTCAAAGAATCTTGATTACTACTTGAGATGTGCATACTGTTCTGGTACTCTGGGGCATGATACGGAGAAGTGCTAGCACTTGAAAAATGCCATCAAAGACAGATTGTGGTCCAAACTCTGGAATCCCCCAATATCAATCAATACCCACTGCCGACTCATGATGAAACAAACATGATCGAGATAGTACACAAGGAGGGGGAACCTAAGAAGCCATCACAATTTTGTTATGATAATTCGGTCTAGTAAGGTCAAGACAGTCAAGGAAGCAATTGTTGTAAAACCAATGGTTGAAGGACCAGTGAACAAGTTGAGCATGATCAATGGTGAACCATCTGTGGTAGTTGAGAAGAGATCTCCATTTGATGTTGTAGCAAAGCAAGAAAAGTCAAACGTGGTCATGCAGGGTTGGCAAGTAAGCCTATTATAATTATGGAGGGTGCCCGTACGGACCCTATCATCATCAAGCATGTAACCCAGTAGTCGGTAGTCAACACCAAGGCTATCTCATGGAGCTACATACGGATGATAGTAACCTACAGGGGAAAGGAAGTAAAAGAAGAAGTCAATGAGGCCACGAGAGTAACTCGTTCGACGAGATGCTTTGCCCCGGAAGAGTTAAGAAAAGCTAAAACATCCAAAGATAATCCATTTCAAGTGAAGAAAGCAGTCACTGAGGAAGAAGCGGAGTAATTTTTGAGAAAAATGAAGGTACAAGATTACTCCAGCATGGAGTAGCTGAGAAAGATGCCCGCTCAGATTTCCTTGCTATCATTATTGATCCACTCACATGAGCATCGTCGGGCCCTGATGAAAATTCTGAACGAAGCTCATGTCCCTGACAAAATTCCAGTGAACCATCTGGAGAAGATCGCTAATAAAATATTTCAGGTGAACAGGGTCACTTTCTCCGATGATGAGTTGCCTATAGAAGGAACTGAACCCAACAGAGCTCTCTATCTTACGGTAAAATGTGAAGATTCTATTGTTACCAGGGTGTTAGTTGACAATGGTTCTAGTGCAAACATTTGCCCTCTCTCTACTCTGAACAAGTTGAAAGTTAATGATGAGAGGATTCATAAGAACAGCATATGCGTCTGAGGGTTCGACGGTGGAGGGAAAGACTCGGTCGGTGATATAGTGCTTGAATTGACAATAGGACCGGTGGAATTCACCATGAAGTTACAGGTACTGGAGTAGCTATTTCTTATAACTTGTTGTTAGGTCAGCCTTGGATATATTCCACCAAAGCAGTCCCATCCATTTTGCACCAGATGGTCAAGTTCGAATGGGATAGACAGGAGATCATTATGTATGGCGAGGAGAATTTGTGTGCTCACAGTGATGCCTTTGTCCCGTTTATTGAGGTTGAAGATGACAAAGGTCCTTGGGTATACCACATTTTTGAAACAGTGCCGGTTGAGAAGGTTCTAGAAGGGAAATATGTTCCAACTCCAAAGATAGCCTCTGCATCCATCATGGTGGCCTCTGAAATGCTAAAAAATGGCTTTCTTCCAGGTAAAGGTGTGGGTGCATCACTACAGGGTATCATACAGCCAGTGTCCCTCCCTAAAAACTTGGGGTACATTCAGTCTTGGATTCAAACATACAGCGGCAGGTGTGAAAAGGGCCAAAAGGTTAAAACAAAAGGTATGGGTACTTCCGAAGCCTATCCCTCGTCTCTCCAGGTCATTTGTCAAGCTCAATGTCGGGAAATGCCCTATAGCAACACTTCCAAATTATGTGGTTGATGTGGATGAAGATTTAATCGAAAGGTTTCAGAGTTTGTTTGATGATGTGAACATGGTAAAAATTATAGAGTATACCAGCAAAGCAGACGTGCAATTCGTCGGGCCGAATGTAAAGCTTAACAATTGGAAGTCTACTCCTCTCCCTACCAGAAAGGAGTCTTGGTAGTTTGTTTCATTTTCCTTTCTATTTGGTTCATTCTAGGGTTGTGACCCATATTTTTATTTTTTACTTATTGATGTACAAACCATGTTATCCTTTATTTTTAATGAAATGTAATTTCCTTTTTCCATCATTCCTGATAGATCTTATTTTTGTTTTTCTTTTCTTCTTTGTACAGTTCTTTTTATGTTGGTTTCAATGACATGACATGCATGAGGAATCCTCGGCCAAGTCTTAAAAGTCAATCTAATTCTGAAATAATAATCCAATAAATAAAGTGCGATGGTAAATCAGAATATGATGAGGATGAGGCCTTTGAAGAGATTAGTAAGGAACTAAATCATTTTGAAGAAAAACCTAAGCCTAATCTGAATGAAACGGAAACAATCAATCTAGGGGATCCAGATAATGTCAGAGAAACTAAGATAAGTGTTCATCTTGAGCTGCAAATCAGAGAAGAAATAATTAAAGCATTGTACGAGTATAAGGATACTTTTGCATGGTCGTATGATGACATTCTAGGTTTAAGTACCGATTTGGTGATCCACAAATTTCCAATTGATCCAGCATTCCCTCCCGTTAAGCAGAAGCTAAGAAAGTTCAAAACTTACATTAGTATGAAGATTAAAGAAAAAGTCACAAAGCAGCTTGATGCAAAAGTCATTCGAGTCATGCGGTATCCTACGTGGTTAGACAATGTTGTGCCTATGCCAAAGAAAGATGGTAAGACTAGAGTGTGTGTTGATTGCCATGACCTCAACAAAGCAAGTCCAAAGTACACTTTACCTTTTCCAAATATCCACATTTTGATTGAATATTGTGCCAAGCATGAGATTGGGTCTTTCATGGACTGCTATGCACGGTATCATCAGATCTTAATGGGTGAGGAAGATGCATAGAAGACGGCATTTATCATGCCATGGGGTGTCACACCTCCTTTTTACGTTTTAATACATCTCGTGAAGGGCGTAAAGGAGTTTTTCCAATTAAAGGACAGTCGGAACGGAATTTATTATTATTTATTCAGAGTCACCACTTGAGAGATTAATGGTGTCCCAAGTCACCAGTTGAATCCCGAACCGAGGAAAATATGACTCTATTAACAGTCCGCGAACCAAAAATCCGGATAAGAAATTCTGCTAACTCGGGAGAAGGTGTTAGATATTCCCGGATTCCGTAGTTCTAGCACGGTCGCTCAACTATTGTATTTGATTTTATCTGATTTCAATACATGTTCTATTTTATGCGCCTTTTATTAATAGCTCGCTTTTATTATTTATTTTTTAATAAGAATTGCAACGTCGTGAAAGTGTATCTCGAACCACGTCGAACCAGTGCACCCGTGTCTTTTGATACATTTCGACTTCGTTGAGATTTAGATTTGGGTCACATAAATGTGCACCCGCGTTTAGGAAAGTAATATTATTAAACTAACGCGCCTAAAGTTACTATGCGTTTTCACTTTGCGAGGGCCATGGAATTTGCTAAATAGCACACCTCGGAATCTAAGGATCAATACAGGATTAAATAAGATGAGGGCCATGCAATTGTCATTTTTGGTTGGTCTTGGTGCACCTCAATTCTAATTTCAAAGGATGTTTGAACTAAACTTTTGAGTGCCACGAGTTATAGAATAATTGTGAGGCCATTGATTATAAAAGTTAACTTCTTAAAGCAAAGCATTTCGAAACAGGTAGTGCGATTGAATCCACAAAATTGATTAGTCCCTAAAATTTAGCATCTGCAACTAAAAAAATAATTCCCTACCAACATCTGTCATATCAAACAGGTAACAACCATAATCTTTGGATCCACGAGAAGGCTGCTTAACAACAGCTTGAACAAGCAATCGCTAATAGCCATGGAAATTATAGAAAACAGAACTGGATTGGATTTTCAGCTCCAAACATATATTTCATTCTTACAAACCACTGTACTATAACTTGGAACAATTAAAATAGTATAAGAAACCAAGAAAATAGAAACACTCCAAGTATGAGTAATCCGAGAACTAATTCGATCAGTTGCATGAAAGCAAATAAATTGCACTAAATACTATAACTTGGAATAATTTATAAGTAAAGTACTTAATCTAAAAATATACTATAACTTGGGACAGTACGATAAGAAGCCAACAAAACAGAAGCACTCCAAGCATCAGTAAATGGAACCAAAACAATTGCACCAAAGCATACTAATTATGAGCTTAAGAACTAACACTCTCAGACGTGATTATAAGTAACAAAGAGGAAAATAGAAAAAAAAAAACTAGACAAATTCATATCAACTGAACATTAAATCAGAATTAATCACGGTTGAGACAAGAAACGAATTGAAAAATATGAACCTGAACTTCCGATGAAACACAGCTTCATTCACAACACTGCTTCGACGTTAGAGCCGCGTACTCGAACATAAAAACATAGCAGCACCGGAATCTAGAACGGAACTGAACGGACCCAACTCGATGCTGTAAACACGTGATTTTTGACCCTCCCCGAGAATTTTCACGAGTTTAGTGTAAAATATTTAGTTTAGGCCTAATATAGCTATTTTAGCTAATTTTGACCATTTTACTTTATTTTCAAAAAAAAAAAAACGAAAATTACAAAAATGATATATAAATTTTAGTTTATGTATTTTCATAAACTTGAAAAATACAAAAATATCACCTTATTTTTAATCCTTATATAATTTCGAAAATTATAAAAAATAGTGTCATTAATATTTTGTAATCGTTTTAAACTCAAAAAATACAAAAATAGTACTTTATATTTTTATCTTTGTATAAAAACAAAAATTACAAAAATAATTTTATTAATATTTTGTAGTCATTTTAAACTTAAAAAATATAAAAAATAATACTTTATATTTTATTTTTTATATAAAAACGAAAATGGTAAAAAATAGTTGCATTAACATTTTGTAGTTACTTTAATTTTGAAAAAATAAAAAAATAATTTTGTTTTAATTGTGAGTCTTATAGTTATTTTGCTTACGTAGAATTAATTAAATAACACCGTGTTCTTATTCTCGGTTCCGGGCAAAGAATAATACTCGGGTTTAAACTACCCGGTTTTAAGCTTAATTTTCGGACCTAGCCCATAATAACTCGAGCCCACCCTACGTGGGGGACACACGTGGGGAACACGGACAAAGCACGAGGCCTTGAACCCTAAACCCACGTGAAGACCCATTACTCTTGGTCTCACGTGGGCATTTTCAAATGTGTTCCAACGGACAATATTACGACACACACACATGCACGATAGAAAAAAGGCAGAAAAAATATAAAGAAAGGGGCTGGTTCGGTGGGGCTTCAGGTAAGGACAATACAATACATATTATATTGACATTACACATAATACAAAGGAGAGGGGGGACATTAACCATTTTCAAAAAGGAGAAAAATAACGTTGAAGGATGGGGAAAAAACACACATTTTGGCATATACACAAGACAAGAAAATAGAGACAGTGAATCACGTTTTTTGGGAGGAGGAGATTGTGTAGTCATCTTCCTCCTCCAGCAAAGGTGAGCAAGGGGTAACGAACATATACATACATATTATACATGCACACACGGAGGCGGACAGACGAGGAAAACACTGTTCGTCTTCTTCATTTGATGAAGAAAAACGAGAAAAACCCTACTGCCAAGGACTCACCTCCAGTCCGCCTCCCGTCGACCTCCATGAACGCCTGAAGCAGTCGACGTCCAGCCATCGTCAGCTCCAGCCATCGCCGCTCATTCACCATCGCCATCTCGCCCGGCGACCACCCTTCGACCCTTCATCCTCAACCAACAGAAACGAGCTCCATTGACAACCAGCAGCTCCATAGCCAACAACCACCAA
>MU686459.1:4880-15578 GCA_026770625.1 Nicotiana glauca
TGTCTTTACAGAAAAGTAAACCCTGGATTCAAGCATCCAAAATGGATTGTCTATGACATTTTCTATACCTGGAGGTCTTATCTTCTCAACAATGTGTAATGCTAAATCTTCAGGTAATTTCTGCAGAATTTTATCCACATTCCAAGCCCCATTCTCCACCAATTCATAAACATTCTGAATGTCTTCATCTATGCCAAAATCTTGTCGAACAAGAAAATATAGAGCCCCTAGTCCAGTCTAGTTATCATACCAAAACAAAGAAGATCCCATCCTCAGCTTCCAAATTATCTGGTGTTCAATGAGATCTCTGCACTCTAACATTTTTCTCCACATATGTAACCCTTTCCTCCAAGGAACTACTACTGCATTAAGCTTCTTACAGTATTTTTGGCTCATGAATGAGCTCCATAAGCTAGGTTTGGTCATGAAATTCCACCAGAGTTTACAGAATAGTGCCTTGGAAACATTATGGATAGACCTGAAGCCAATTCCACCTTCTTCACAAGGCAAACAAAGATTGTTCCATGATGCCCAATGTCTGCTAGTACCCCCCACAGAACTACTCTAGAAAAACTGGGCAAAGATCTTATGAAGTTTATTAATAACATAGTTTGGAGGGTTAACAGCAGATAACAAATGAATTGGTAGACTTTGTAGCACACTAGAAATTAACATTGCCCTGCCTCCTATAGAAAGCAATTTACCCTTCCATGCTTGTAGCCTGTCAAGCACCTTTGTGATCATTGGCTGGTAGTAGTCAAACCTTCTTCTTGTATAAAATATAGGACATCCCAAATAAGTAAAGGGAAATTCCTGCCTCCCTATTACTGTTATCCTTTCAACCTTTCTAACCACCTCTAAGTCAGTTAAATGGTGCATGTATGCAGCTGATTTACTTCTGTTTATCAACTGACCTAAAGCAGCTTCATATAAGCTAAGGATTTCCATCACCAACCTCAAGGATGTAGCATCTGATGAACAAAAGATGATGGTATCATCTGCATATGCTAGATGATTAATTTTTGGACTCCACTTGGGAAGTCCAAATTCACAAAAATACAAGTTTAAGTGTCGTGAGTTTAGACCCCTTGAAAGTGCTTCAGCTGCTATGATAAACAATGTAGGAGATAAAGGATCTCTTTGTTTAACACCTCTAGAAGATTTGAAGAACCCATGAGCTTGGCCATTAACTAATATAGAGTACCAGTTATTTCCAACCAAGTCAAAAATTAACCCAATGAACCTTTCACAAAACCCAAATTTCCTCAGCATCTTGGTTAAAAATAGCCATGATACCCTGTCATAGGCTTTAGCCATATCAAGTTTGATCACCACATTTGGCCCAGCCCTTGTTCTAAGCCTAATATCTGTTATAATCTCCTGAGTTAACAGAACATTTTCTACTATACTCCTCCCTTTCACAAAACCTACTTGTTCTTCTGAAATTATACCAGGTAATAATTCCACCAATCTTTCATGAATGACTCTAGAAAAGATCTTGTTAACAAAATTACTGAGGCTTATAGGCATCAGATCAGAAAATGTACTAATCTCCTTCTTTTTTGGTAGTAGAACCAGATTAGTATGAGTCACACTTTTAGGTAGTTGCTGACCATTGAAGAAAGCTAGAACCATTGCATATATGTCATCCCCCACTACATCCCAGCATGTTGATAGAATGCTCCAGTATAACCATCAAGTCCTCCTACTGATTCACCATTTAAACCAAAGACTACCCTTTTCACTTCTTCTTTTGTAGGATTTGCTACCAGCTTCTCATTTTGCTTCTCCTCAATCAAACTAGGTATATGATCCGTGATATGGAACACTGAGGGTACTGAAGATTCTGTGAATTGATCTTTAAAAAAATGAATTGCCTCTTCTACTATATGTTCATCCTCCTCTATCCAATTACCATTTCTGTCTTTAATTCTCTTTAGCTGTAATTTCTTTCTTCTACCTCTTACTTGTGCATGAAAGAACTTTGTATTTCTGTCACCATCTTTGAACCATGGCATCCCTGCCTTCTGTTTCCAGAATTCCTCCTCTAATGTAAGGTATCTAATCATTTCTGCTTGCACTTTATGAAGCCTTTCTCTGTTCATCTTAGTTGGAATAGCCTCAAATTGCCTTTCATGAACTAGCACCACCTCCTCTAAGCTTGCAATTTTTTGGAAAATATCTCCATGTGGACAGAACCTTCTTCAGTTTCTTCAACTTGTGATTAAAAATGATGAAAGAATTTGCAGCAAAATCTGCAGTCCAATTCTCTTTAACAACAACCTTAAATTTTTCATGCTTTGTCCAAAAATTAAGAGACCTGAAAGGTTTCTTTACAGGTTCAACTTCTATATCACACTTCAATAATAAAGGGCAATGATCTGATCCTATCTTGGGTAGATGAGTGATCTCAAGGCCAGGGAAAGTCTGCTGCAATTCCATATTCCCAAGACACCTATCAAGCCTTTCAAAAATGCAGTCCTCCTCTGATCTCCCATTCCACCATGTATAAATGCTCCCCTTAAACCCCAAATTTGAAAGATTACAAGTGTTTATGTAGTGTCTGAAATCATCAATCTTATTTATATGCACAGGTAGACCCCCAAACTTTTCTTCCTCATCCCAAATGACATTAAAATCACCTCCAACCAACCAAGGTGAAGTCATGTCAGAGGCCACAGCATACAAGGAGTCCCACAGTTCTATTCTCTCTATGTGATCACATTTTGCATACACCAATGTTAGGATCAGCTCCACATGAGTTTCAGTGTGAAATAATTTCAAATTCAACTGCTGCACCATGTTGTATGTAATGTCTACTTCATAGACCTCATCAATAAAAGCCCATATTTTGTTTGACACATTAACAACTGCCTGCCCAAGACCTATTCTCCTTTTGTATCCTTCTATTTTGTTAGCTTGTTGCATGGGTTCTAATACTCCTATGAATTCAAAAAGATGTTGTCTATGCATAAGAATCAATCTTTCAAAAGCCTGCCTAGCATTTACAGATCTGACATTCCATATAATGGCATCCATCAAAGATTGAGTGATTTAGATAGTGCTCTTCTTGTTTGAGCTCCACTGCTGGAACAACTGGAGTGTCCTTTGCTTGATTCTTTCTTCCCTTTGTTGCTAATGTACCTTGTTCAATATGTTTAGGAGATAAATGACCTTGCTTGGCCACTTTGAAGAAATTTTGGGCAGTTGATTCCTCATCCATATTTCTTCCGCCTTGCCCTGCTTTCTCCTGAGCTTCTTCCCCTTCCTTAGTCTCATCAACAACCATGATTGCTTGCTGACCAGTAATTAAAGCATTTGGACTCTACTGCCTCTGCTGCATTGTTTGATCATTGTTGGTTTTTGTAATTAGAATAAGAACCGTAACTTCCTGCATCCCACGTGTCTGCATAGTTGTACTAGGATCCCCACAATGTTCATCTCTCTTCTCTTGTCATGTTCCACCTGGATCAATGCTATTACCATCCACCTCTTTAGCTTCCACAGCCATAACTATCTTTTTATCATTACTATATATTTTATCCTTGTTTTAATGTTGTAGATCTGCCTCGTCAGTTGAATTCAATAAGCCTTGATCTTTTGAACTTTTTGTATCTTTGGCCTTACCATTCACACTTTGATCATCCTCATCTCTATTGTATCTCCAATTTCTTCCTCACTCTGCATCATATCAGGAATCTCTCCTTCTTCTTTATCTTCTTCTGCTTGATCTGACCATAACTTTCCACCTTTCCAATTTAGTTTCTCATTGTTCTGAAATATTTCAAACTCTGAATCATCAATGTTTTCCTTGTCATTATCAACTGCAAGTGCCATGTCCACTCTAGTATCTTGTAATGGAATTTCTTGTATTGAGGTATTGGTAGTAACCACATTGCCATTGAAGGCTCTCTGAACCCATGCAGTTGTAGACTCTTTACCTTGTTGAGCAGCATTCTTCTTTTCCTTACTTCTTGCTTCTTCTCTTTCCTTTTGTTTATTAATTCCTGCAGGTGTTGAACTAGCAACAGGCAGTACTACCTCTTTATTTCTTCCTCCTTTCTTTCCCTTTTCAGATCCAGGAGACTTAGGCATATATGTTGGTGCTCCTGGATTTAACATACATGGCTTCTTTGTAATATGTGTAGAATTGTGATCCACATGTTCCTCCACTAAAGCCAATTGGTTATTGGCATTATCTTCACTATTCTCAATCTCCAGCACTGCAAATTTATTAGTTGTATGCACCTTCTTAGGTATAACATCTTCTTGTTTCTCAATAGGCACTAACTCTTTCCCAGTATTTTTTGCTTCTTCAGTTTGCTGATCCTTGGCTTGATTTCTTCTATCCCTTACTTCTTTCCATTATGTACCCACATTACCAACAACCTTACCACTAGTCAAGATCATCAAAGGACCATTGTTCTTCTTTTTTTCTTGTATATTACCATCTGCAACATGTTGTTTTTCTTCATTCTTATTTGCCATCAGTTCAGGGTGCAATTTCCAACACTCAAACATGTCATGTCCTTGTATTTTGCATTCCTTACAATATTTAGGTAATAGTCATACTTGATGTTCACCCATTCAGTCCTTATATCCCCAGTATTTTCATTCACAATATCCAACCTAACCTTCTTAGGAAGATCAGATAACAAATCAATTAACACCTTTACACGTGCACAACTAGGACTTGTTTTGTTCATGGTTGCTTGATCAAGATGTTGTGGTGTTCCTATAGCTGAAGCTAATGAGAATAAACAATCCTTTACAAAATATGTACGCAACAAATTAGGGAATGAAATCCAAGACATTACCTTTGGTGTCTCCTCTCCAACCTTAAATTTGGCATCATAAATCAAAGTACGCATCTTATACTACTCTCCAAATTTATCCTTCACGTATGTACTCCCTTAGAAGAAAAATCTACGTAATCTTGCCATAACGTAAACCTTACAAGTAAATGCCTATCCCTTAAGTGTCCAATATTGCATTCTCCCTTGATTCCATATTGCATTGGAATGATACGAAGTAATTCATTGAGCTCAGGCCAACCGTATGAAAATTTGCATACAACTGCATGCTGCAAACCTTCCATAATATTCATGCGCTCAACTTTAGATTCAGTAAAGCAAACTAGAGGGTGTCCTTGAAAAAATTTAGCACGTCTAGGCGCAATATGTTCAATCGTGGCTGCTCGATTTTGCATGGCACTATTACTAGATGTAGGTTTAATAGATTTTGCATAGTTCATGCCTTGTGGATCATCATTGGTAGGATTTGAAGGCTGAGAATTGTTGTTTGTCATTGGAGGGGGCTAGGCAGAAGTGAGGGTGCTGACCAGCCGGAAGAGATGGCCGGCCGTCGGCCGGCGTGGCCATGAGATCGGGAACTCGACTTTCTCTCTCTAATCGCCCAATAAATCGCCAGAGCTTCTCTCTCTAGGGCACTCGACTTTTTGCCTATTCCCTTTTTCTTTGTTTCTTTTGTTCTTTTCTTTTGTATGATAATTAAACCTATATTATGAATTTTGTTTTTATATTTCACTTGAATTTCAGTAAGGAATAAGATGATATTCATATTATGTACTCGAGCAATAGAATATTTTTATGGTCATAAAGAGTATGATATTATCAATATATCTATATCTATCTATATTATTATAAAAGTACGAATAAAATATTAGATTACAAAAATAACCTTTTAATATTAAGTATAATAACTCATAATAAAAGGACATAATCGGAATTCTAGACTTTAGCCTTGTAGTCCTATTAGGTTTTGGACAAAATAATAGATGTTAGAATTCTATTCCTACATGATTACCTTTAGAAATTAGATTTTACTCTTTTTATTTTTTAAAACGATATTTTTCCAATGTTCGTTACTACTGAAATTCATATATAAAGAATGAAATTTACACTACGCAATGTGAGCACATTTCGTTTATGAAAAGTCCAAGAGTCTCCTTAATAGGAATTTTCATAAATGTCCAAGATTCACCTTCTTATATTTAAATATTATTAAATAATTAAATAAAGTACATTTCAACTATTTTGAAGGTTCTTTCGTCAATTTAACTTTTATTGGGGTTCTCACTTTTATAATAGCACATGATGGTTTAAATATTTATTTATTTGAAGGAATAATAAAATTTAATTAAGGAGAGAAATTTTATATATAATAATAAAATAATCATCTAAAGCATAATACCTCACAATAACAGGACATAATCGGAATCCTACACATTAGCCTTGTAATCCTATTAGCTTTAGGACATAATATATACTACACGTTAAGAATCCTACATGATTACCTTTAGAAATCACATTAATATAATTATGTTCGGGCATAGATATAAAATACTACATGTTAGCATGTAAACCTAATACATTTAGGAACATGTCAGATTTTTTATTAATAAAATTATTTTTGGGATATGGACATATTTTTAGCCACGTAATGTCACGACCCGGATTTTCCACCCTCGGGAGTCGTAATGGCGTCTACTAATAGGAGCTATGTAACGACCCGATCGGTCATTTTGAGTTCTAGCGCTCCGTTCAGCAATCAGAGGCCATGAGCAGCTTCATTTCAGGTATAATGACATGTACACGTGGTCGGAATTGAATTTCAGGAAGTTCAGGGTTGATTTGGAAAGAGGATTCTCATTTCGGAAGCTTAAAGTCAAAATAATAAACTAGGATTGAAATTTTGAGTAAACGACCTCGGAATCAAAGATCTGAAGGTTCCAGGAGGTTCGTATAAAGATTTCGGACTTGGGCGTATTCCTAGTTCAGGTTTTAAATAACCCGGGAGTATTTTGGCGCATATTGTGGAACTTAGCATTTTAGAAAAATTTTCATAAGTTTGGCTTGATGTGCATTTCAGTATTATCGATATCTGTTTGTGTAACGACCCGACCGGTCGTTTTGAGCCCTAGCGCATCGTTCAGCGGCCTGAGGCCATGAGCAGCTTCATTTCAGGTATTATGACTTGTTCGCATGGTCGGAATTTAAATTCAGGAAGATCGGAGTTAAATTTAAATGAAAATTCTCATCTGAGAAGCTTAAAGTTGAAAGAATGAACTAGGATTGGATTTCTGAGTAAGCGACCTCAGAATCAGGATCTGAAGGTTACAGCAGGTTCGTATGATGATATCTGACTTGGGCGTATGCCAGGTTCGGGTTTTGGATAACTCGGGAGCATTTTGGCGCCTATTGTGGAAGTTAGCATTTTGGAAGAAATTTCTTAAGTTTGGCTTGGAGTGCATTTCAATCTTATCGATGTCCGTTTGGAATTTCGAGACTGGGAGTAGCTCCGTATGGTGATTCTGGACTTGGGAGCACGATCGGAAGTGAATTCGGAGGTCCGTAGGCCATTTTGAAGCCATTTGGCTAAAGATAGAAAATTGAAGGTTTTGAGAAGTTTGATCGGAAGGGGAATTTTTGATATCGGGGTTGGAATCTGATTCCGGAAGTTGAAGTAGGTTTGTAATGTCAAATATGACTTGTGTACAAAATTTGAGATCAATCGGACATGATTTGAAAGGTTTAAACATCGGAAGTAGAAGTTGGAAAGTTCAAAGTTCATAAAGCTTGAATTGGAGGTCGATTGATGATTTTAGCGTTGTTTGATGTGATTTGAGGCCCCGAGCAGGTCCGTAATGTGTTTTGAAATTGGTTGGTATGATTGGTTGGGGTCCTTGGGGCCTCGGGTGGATTCCGGGTGGTTAACGGATCAAAACTTGGAATTTAAGAAGAACTAAAGCAGCTGGTATCTGGTATTTCTGCTTCTGCGAAAATGGGACTGTAGAAGTGGCCCCACAGAAGCAAGGAGGAAGCCGCAGACGCGGTTGAGTGTGAGGGAAACCAGGGCAGCAGAAGCGGCCCTTGATCAGCTGATGCGGAACCGCAGAAGCAGTTGGCTTATCGTAGAAGTGAAAATGGGCTGAAGCCCAAGGACCGCAGAATCGGAATATTTTCTGCAAAAGCAGGACCGCGGAAGTGGGATTGTTTCCGCAGAAGCGAAAATTGCTGGAGCAGTAAGGTTGATTTTAATCGTGGGTTGAGTTCATTTCTCCCATTTCTTCATGACTTGGGCGATTTTTGGGGAGCTTCAAGAGAGGAATTTTGTCGTCAATATTAAGGTAAGTTATCCCCATCACTTTTGAGTTAAATACATTAATTATGTATGGATTTTAGTATGAAAATGGGTAGAACAATCCTTTTATTAATAGAATATTTCCAACATTATTTTTATAAATAATATGCTCATAATATGATTAATAATATACTCATAATATGATTAATCATGGATTTTTATAAAACAACTATAAACTCAATAACATGAAACAAGTAAACAATCCTTTTATTTATAGAAGATTTCCAACTTTATTTTTATCATTTATCAACTTATCACATGCCAATAAGGCAATATCATTTACTACCAATGTTAAAGCAATCAATTCAATTATGCTCAAGTCATGCCGAGGTCGTACAGCCAGATCCAATATAATATTAAATTGTACACTACTAGAGGGTCGAATAGCACGAACCATAGATGCATCTAACAAATCTACCGAGGCATTCGGGCCGTTTAAAAAAGGGAAAACACAATCAAACAATCAATCAAGTATTTATTCAAGGAGCATTTATCGAAGGGAATGTCAATCCTCTTTTAACGATCAAGAAAATGAAGTTTAACCTTTTAGAAGTTCATTTACCAATTCAATATGATTTAAGCATTTTAAATGGACAATAAGGTTACAAATATTGCAATATAGCATGCTTTGGGGTCCTAGACTACCTGTACTTAAGCATAATAATGAAGTGCATTTCAGTATTATCGATGTATGTTTGTGTAACGACCCGACCGGTCGTTTTGCGCCCTAGCACGTCGTTCAGCGGTCTAAGGCCATGATCAGCTTCATTTCAGGTATTGTGACTTGTTCGCATGGTCGGAATTTAAATTCAGGAAGATCGGAGTTAAATTTAAATGAAAATTCTCATTTGAGAAGCTTAAAGTTGAAAGAATGAAATATGATTGGATTTTTGAGTAAACGACCTCGGAATCAGGATCTGATAGTCCAGCAGGTTCGTATGATGATATCAAACTTGGGCGTATGCCCGGTTCGGGTTTTGGATAACCCGGGAGCGTTTTGGCGCCTATTGTGGAAGTTAGCATTTTGGAAAAAATTTCTTAAGTTTGGCTTGGAGTGCATTTCAGTGTTATCGATGTCCGTTTGGAATATCAAGAGTGGGAGTAGCTCCGTATGGTGATTCTGGAGTTAGGAGCGCGATCGGAAGTGAATTCGGAGGCCCATAGGCCATTTTGAAGCCATTTGGCTAAAGATAGAAAATTGAAGGTTTTGAGAATTTTGACCGGAAGGGAACTTTTTGATATCGGGATCGGAATCTAGTTTCGGAAGTTGGAGTAGGTTCGTAATGACAAATATGACTTGTGTGCAAAATTTGAGGTCAATCGAAGATGATTTGATAGGTTTAAACCTCGGAAGTAGAAGTTGGAAAGTTCAAAGTTCATAAAGCTTGAATTGGAGGTCGATTGATGATTTTAGCATTGCTTGATGTGATTTGAGGCCCCGAGCAGGTCCGTAATGTGTTTTGGAATAGGTTTGTATGATTGGTTAGGGTCCCGGGGGCCTCGGGTGGATTCCGGATGGTTAACGGATTGAAATTTGGAATTTAAGAATAACTGAAGCAGCTTGTATCTGGAATTTCCGCTTCTACAGAAATGGGACCGCAGAAGCGGCCCCGCAGAAGTGAGGAGGAAGTCGCAGAAGTGGTCGAGTATGAGGGCAGCCAGGACCGCAGAAACGGCCCTTGATCCGCCGATGAGGAACCGCAGAAGCGAAAATGGGCTGAAGCCTAGGGACCGCAGAAGCGGAATATTTTCCGCAAAAGCGGGACCGCGGAAGAGGGATTGTGTCCGCAGAAGCGAAAATTGCTGGAGCAGTAAGGTTGATTTAAATCGTGGGTTGAGTTCATTTCTCACATTTCTTCACGGCTTGGGCGATTTTTGGGGAGCTTCAAGAGAGGAATTTTGTTGTCAATATTAAGGTATGTTATCCCCATCACTTTTGAGTTAAATACATTAATTATGTATGGACTTTAGTATGAAAATGGGTAGAAAATTGAGGGTTAGAGGAAGACCTAGGAAATTAGTGTTCTTGGATTTTGACCATGATTTTGAGTAGGGAACTAAGAGAAAATCATATATTTTAGTTCGTGATATCATGGGTAACCTTTATCTTCGAGAAATTTCGAAATCCGGGCACGTGGGCCCGAGGGCATTTTTGTTATTTCACTAAGCAAAGTTGAAAATTTGTATAATTTGAATGTGAACAAGTATTTCAGCATGTTCTCATTAGTTTGTCGTTAATTGGCTAGTTTTGGAGCATTGTGCGTTGGTGCAAGTCTTCAGAAGAATGTAGAAATGCCGGTTATGAGTCTTCGGAGCAAGGTGAGTCTCCTTTCCAATCTTGTGAGGGGGAATTTACCCCATAGGTGAAATAATTGATTATGTGCTCCTATATGTGGGGGCTACGTACGCACGAGGTGACGAGAGTCCGTGCGTAGCTACAATTATGCTATTATCCGGGTAGTTAGGACCCATCAACATGTTATACTTGGATTAATTATGAACCCATTGATGACTTGAATTGTTTAAATCACCTTT
>MU686459.1:16760-28060 GCA_026770625.1 Nicotiana glauca
TATGTACCTGCGTCGCATGGATGATTCGCGAGCAGGGTAATTGTGTATCTTATGTGTACCTGCGTCGCATGGATGATTCACGAGCAGGGTGATTGTTTATTTTATGTTGACCGCGTCGCATGGATGATTCGTGAGCGGGGTAATAGATGCATCTATGTTTCGTGCCGTTCGACCTTCGACATTGCACAGTTTACATTTCTATTGGATCGGGTTGTCCCCTCGGTGTGATTTGCGCATGTTATCTGTCGTTTGAGAATTGTAAATGTGGATTTGGCCCTTCATGGCTTGATATAAATTGATGAGATAATAAAGAATAAACGTTGGAAGCCCTTGCTTAATTGTTGAAGGTGTTTACCTATTTTCTGGCTTCGCGAATTTGAACTACTTTATAAATCCATGATTTTCCTCGCATTTCTAGATTATTGTTAATGGACCTCTAGTGAGTGTCGGAGTTGGCCATCTCGTCTCTACCCCTTCGAGATTAGGCAGGATACTCACTGAGTACACGTTGATTACGTACACATACTACACTTCTGTGCATTTTTGTTGCATGGGCATATTTACCTCTAGCAGCTTACTGGGCGTAGCAACATGGATGACTCTGGGACTAGGTGAGCTGCATTGTTCGAGATGACCCGCAACTAGTATAGTTCCCTTCAATATTTTTATTATTTTTTCCCTGTCACTGTATTTCGGACAAAGGTTGTATTTTATTTCCTTATCGATAGTTGCTCATGCACTTGTGACACCGGGTTCTGGGATGTAATTGGATTTATTCGGAAATCTTAAAAGTTGTTTAAATATTTCATTATTTAATTCGGAGGAGTATAGTGAGTCTTGTTTAAATTGTATAAAAGAAATGTTTCCAAAATTGTTATAACGAGGATTTAATTAAGTATTCTAGTTGGCTTGCCTGACATCGATGTCTGGCGCCACCACGATCCTTAGCGGATTTCAGATCGTGACATTTTGGGATTCTGAGACTGTGAATAGCTCTGTATGGTGATTCTGGAGTTGGGGGCACGATCGGAAGTGAATTCGGAGGTCCGTAAGTCATTTTGGAGCCATTTGGCTAAAGATAGAAATTTGAAGGTTTTTGAGAAGTTTGACCGGAAGTGGACTTTTTGATATAAGGATTGGAATCTGATTCTGAGAGTTAGAGTAGGTCCGTAATGTCAAATATGACTTGTGTGCAAAATTTGAGGTCAATCGGACGTGAATTGATAGGTTTAAACAACGGAAATAAAAGTTTAAATCCTAAAGTACATAAAGCATGGATTGCGGGTTGATTCATGATTTTAGCATTGTTTGATGTAATTTGAAGCATCGAGCAAGTCCGTAATGTGTTTTAGGATTGGTTGGTAAGTTTGGTTGAGGTCCCGGGGGCCTCGGGTGGATTCCGGATGGTTAACGGATCGAATTTGGAATTTGGAAGAGGGCTGAAGGATATAGTTGCTGGTATTTTCACTTATGCGGTAGGCTAGCCACATAAGCGGCCTCGCAGAAGCAGAAAGGGAGCCGCAGAAGTGGATTTGGCTAAGAAGAGAAGGGACCACAGATGTCGTCGTGTTTCCGCAGATGTGGGACCGCACCTACGGTAGAGTGGTCGCAGATGCGGAATGAGGGGCAGCTGGAGCGGACCGCAAATGCAGTCAATGTTCCGCAGAAGCGGTACACATGTGCGTAGGTGTTGTCGTAGAAGCGTGATTGGGGTGGCCAAGGGAGGACCGCATATGCGGTATTTGGACCACACCTGAGGAACCGCAGAAGCGGTCGTTGGACCGCATGTGCGAAAAATGCTATGGCAGAATAATTGTTTAAAATCGGGATTTTTGCCATTTCTTCACTCATTTTCAAGGGCATGGACGATTTTTGGAGAGCTTCAAGAAGGGATTTCTTCATCTATGTTAAGGTAAGTTACTCCTACTCATTTCCAAGTTAAATACAGACATGAAAATATTGGAAAATTGGGATTTTTGGAAGAAAACCTAGAAACCTGATAAACTGGATTTTTACCACGAATTTGAGCATGAAATTAGTATTAAATTATATATTTGAGCTAGTGAAGCTATGGGTAGAGTATACCTTCGAGAAATTTCGGAATCCGGGCATGTGGGCCCAAGGGCATTTTGGTTATTTCACTAAGCGAAGTTTGGAATTTGTATAATTTGAATTTTTAACAAGTATTTGAGTATATTCTCATTAGTTTTCCATTATTTGGATAGTTTCGGAGCATTTTGCAAACGATTCAAATCGTCGGGAAGGCTTGGAGGCTGTCTATAGAATTTCGGAGTGAGTTGAGTCTCCTTTCTAACCGTGTAAGAGGGAATTTTCCCTATAGGTGAAATAATTGATTATGTGCTTCTATTTGTGGAGGCTACGCATGGCACGAGGTGACGAGAGTCCGTGCCTAGCTACTATTATGCTATTGTCCGGGTAGTTAGGACCCAAAAGCATGTTATACTTGAATTATTTATGAACCCATCGATAGCTTGAATTGCTTAAATCACATTGAATTGGTAAGTGGATTACTAAAAGGATTAAACTTCATTTCTTAAAAATTGTTAAAGGAGAATTGGTTTTATTTGGATAATTATTCCCCTATAAAAGATTCTAATTGGCCGTTTGAGCATGTATATTATATGTACCTGCACCGCATAGATGATTTGCGAGCAGGGTGATTGTGTATCTTATGTGTACCTGCATCGTATAGATGATTCGCGAGCAGGGTGATTGTTTATTTCATGTTGACCGTGTCGCATGGATGATTCGCAAGAGGGGTATAGATGCATCTATGTTTTGTGCCGTTCGACCCTCGGCAGTGCACAATTTACATTTTTGTTGGATCCGGCTGTCGCCTCAGTATGATTTGCATATGTTATTTGTCGCTTGAGAATTTTAAATGTGAAATCGCCATTCGTGGCTTGATATTAATTGATAAGATAATAAAGAGTAAACCTTGAAAATCCTTGATTATTTGTTGAAGGTGTTTACCTGTTTTCCGGCTTTGTGAATTAGAACTACTATATAAATTCATGATTTTCCTAACATTTTTAGAATATTGTTAACTGACCTCTAGTAAGTGTCGAAGTTGACCATCTCATCTCTACTTCTTCGAGATTAGGCGAGATACTCATTGAGTACACGTTGTTTACGTACTCATACTACACTTCTGTGCATTTTTGTTACACATGTATATGTACCTCTAGCAGCCTACTGGGCATAGCAGCGCGGATGATTCTGGGACTAGGAGAGTTGCTTTATTCGAGGCGACCCGCAGCTAGTGTATTCCCTTTCGGTATATTGTATTTTTTTCTTGTCCACTATATTTTGGACGGGTGTTGTATTTTATTTCCCTATCGGTAGATGCTCATGCACTTGTGACACTGAGTTCTGTGAGGATTTTGGATTATTCAATATTAAGTCCTTTATTGACTCTACGTTCATTTTTGAAAAATCTGTATTGTTTAATATTCAACGTATAAGAAAAATGATTTCCGCAAATACTAAAACTGGAATTTGATTATGCAATCTTGGTTGGCTTGCCTGACAGCAGTGTCCGATGCCACCACGACCCTTAGTGGATTTTGGGTCCTGACAAGCTAGGCAAACCAACTCTTATATATCTCTTTCATTACCCAAAATTCTTCTTTAAAAAATTTAACAATAATACTATAAATACAGCGGAATAAATTAAATGAGCGGAAGACTTACATTAATTAGACTGAATTAAATACGGAAACTCAACATAATCCTCTACCCAAGAACTGGTGTCACATTACTCAAGAACTACTACGAATACTAAACACAATCATTTGAAAGGAATATAAAATTGTCTGTCTCGAATACATGAGATAATAGACTGAAAATAAAGATAGAGTAGACGTCGGGCCCGCGAACGCCTACAAGGCTACCTCAGGGTCTCACTGGCGAAATGCTAGCACCCACGCTACTGCTGCTGCTGTCCGAAACCTCTATCTGTGCAAAAGAGCACAGAGTGTAGTATCAGCACAACCGACCCATGTGCTGGTAAGTGCCTAGCCTAACCCCGGCAAAGTAGTGACGAGGCTAGGACCAGACCATCAAATAAATCTGTGCAGTTCATATATATATATATATATATATATATACACACACACATACATACATACAACAAGGAAGTTGCAGGAAACAACCAGTCAATGTGGGAAAAATAATATTTTAGGGGGAGAAAACAATATTAAATAGAATTACTAAATAAAAGCAGTCAACAAAGTCATAACATCAACAAGTATTAAAAGAATCGTTATTTGCACGGCATCAACCTTCGTGCTTTTACTCTTTTCCTCACCCAAACAATATAAAATAAAACTGTGCACGACATCACCCTTCGTGCTTTTACTCTGTTTCATCACAATTTTATCAATAGATATCAGTACGGAATTACACATCGTACGACACACCATTACCCTTCGTGCTTTGCACTCTTCCATCACATTATCAAACAACGCACGGCATCACCCTTCGTGCTTTGCCACTCTTCCTCACCTAAACAACAATCACAGTTAAGGGGCAAGGAAAATAAACTGGAAATTATTAATAGGGGTCCAATGAGGACTCAATAATATACAATAAAAATTCCAGCAAGGAATATATCAACAATTCCATAAATAATTGGTGAGGGAATAATTCAATGATTATTTCTCTTTCTTTCATTCTTACTCGGTAATTCATTTATAATTTGAGCCAACGCTCCTCAAATATTCAATATCACAATTTCCTTCACATAATTTTCGCTATATATAGAAATCATCATTTAGACATGGAGAACATAGCATAACCCAAATATTCATAATATAAAGACTCACGATCGTACTAGACATCAATGTATAGATACTCGTCACCATGCCTATACATCATACTCGACAATTAACAAGTAGCAAATAAGGCTCAACTCCTATTTCCTCAAGCTAAGGTTAGACCAAACACTTACCTCGGAGTTCTATGGCTAATTCAATCCTTAAGCACGGCTTTTCCTTTCGAATTTGGCTTCAATTCAATCGTATCTATACACAATTGATTCAATATCATCAATAACACTAAACAATCCATTCCAAATGGCTAAATATATTTTCCTAAACATTCTGTCCAAAATTCTAAAAATCGACCCGGGGCCCGCTTGGTCAAAACACGAGGTTCGAACCAAATTCCGATCACCCATTCACCCACGATCCCGAATATATAATTTTCTTTCAAGTTCGACCCCAAAACGAGGTCTAATTCGCAAAAAATTTGAAAACCCTAACTCTACCCAATTCTCTAATTTTTACCAATTTTACATGTTCTCCACTAAACATGAACGGAGGGAAAACTTTTGGATCTCAACTGACGAACTTGCCGGTCTAAAATAGCCACTGGCTCCTCCTCGTAAGACAAGTCCCTGTCCAACTGGACAGTGCTGAAATCTAATACGTGGGCGGGATCGCCGTGATACCTCCGAAGCATGGACACATGAAAAACTGGATGTACGGCTGATAAGCTAGGCAGCAATGCAAGTCTATAAGCCACCTCTCCCACTCGATCAAGAATCTCAAGCGGACCAATGAACCTAGGGCTAAGCTTGCCCTTTTTCCCAAATCTCATCACGCCCTTCATAGGCGACACTCGAAGCAACACTCGCTTACCAACCATGAAAGCTACATCCCGAACCTTACAATCTGCATAGCTCTTTTTCATGGGCTGAGCTAAACGAAGCCTTTCCTGAATAATCTTGACTTTATTCAAGGCCTCCTAAACCAAATCTGTACCCAACAACCGAGCCTCTCCCAGCTCAAACCATCCGACCGGAGATCGACATCGCCTACCATATAAGGCCTCATAAGGAACCATCTGGATGCTCAACTGGTAGTTGTTGTTTTAGGCAAACTCTGCTAAAGGCAAAAACTGATCCCACGAACCTCCAAAGTCAATAACACAAGCTCGGAGCATATCCTCCAAAATTTGAATAGTCTGTTCTGACTGCCCGTCTGTCTGAGGATGAAATGATGTGCTCAATCGTACCTGGGTGCCTAATTCCCACTGAACTGCTTTCCAGAAATGCGAGGTAAATTGCGTACCTCGGTCCAAAATGATAGATACCGGCACACCATGCAGGCGAACAATCTCTCGGATATAAATCTCCACTAACCTCTCGGATGAATAAGTGACTGCCACAGGAAAGAAATGCGCTGACTTGATCAGCCTATCAACAATGACCCAAAATGCATCGAACTTCTTCCGAGTCAACGGAAGTCCAGTAACGAAGTCCATAGTGATCCACTCCCACTTCAACTCGGGAAGCTCAATTCTCTAAAATAAACCACCCGGCCTCTGATGCTCATATTTAACCTGTTGACAGTTCAAACAACGAGCCACATATTCTATAATGTCCTTCTTCATTCTGCGCCACCAATAATGCTGTCGTAAATCCTGATACATCTTCGCTACGCCTGGATGAATAGAATATCGGGAGCTATGGGCCTCCTCTCGAATCAACTCTCGAAGCCCATCCACATTTGGTACACAAATTCGCCCTTGCAATCTCAAAATTCCATTAGCATCTAATGTAACCTGCTTGGCACCTCCTTGCAGCATCATGTCCCTAAGGACAACAAATGGGGATCATCAAACTGCCCACCAAGGATACACTCCAATAATGAAGAACAAGCGACCGTGAAAGCTAATACACAACTAGGCTCAGAAACATCCAGTCTCACAAACTGATTGGCTAATGCCTGAATATCCAAAGCAAGCGGCCTCTGACTAACCAGAATATAAGCAAGACTGCCCATACTGGATGACTTCCTACTCAAAGCATCGGCCACCACATTGGCCTTTCCCGGGTGATATAAAATAGTGACGTCATAATCTTTCAACAACTCCAACCACCTTCTCTGCCTCAAATTCAACTCCTTTTGATTAAACAAGTACTGAAGACTCTTATGATCAGTGAACACCTCACATGCCACGCCATACAGATAAAGCCTCCAAATCTTCAATGCGTGGACAATGGCTGCCAACTCTAAATCATGCACTGGATAGTTCTTTTCATGAATCTTCAACTGCCTCGAAGCATAAGCAATGACCTTGCCATCCTGCATCAACACTGCACCAAGCCCAATACGGGAAGCATCACAATAGACAGTATAAGGCACTGAACCTGTGGGCAAAACCAATATCGGTGTCGTAGTCAGAGCTGTCTTGAGCTTCTGAAAGCTCATCTCACACTCGTCCGACCATCTGAATTGCGCACACTTCTGGTTCAATCTGGTCATCGGGGCTGCAATAGATGAGAACCCCTCTATGAACCGATGATAGTAACCTGCTAATCCCAAGAAACTCTGACTCTTTGTAGCTGATGTGGGCCTAGGCCAGTTCTTGACTACCTCAATCTTCTTCGGATCAACCTGAATACCCTATGCGGATACAATATGACCCATAAATGCAACTGAACTCAGCTAGAACTCACATTTTGAAAACTTAGCATATAACTGACTATCTTTTAGAGTCTGAAGAACCACTCTGAGATGCTGCTCATACTTCTCCTGGCTGCGGGAGTATATCAATATGTCATCAATGAAGACTATCACGAACAAGTCTAAATAAGGCATGAACACTCGGTTCATCAGGTCCACAAAAGCTGCTGGGGCATTTGTCAACCCAAAAGACATGACCAAGAACTCATAATGTCCGTACCTAGTGCGGAAAGCTGTCTTAGGAACATCAGATGCCCTAATCTTCAATTGATGGTAGCCAGACCTCAAGTGTATCTTTGAAAACACCTTGACACCCTGAAGTTGATCAAATAAATCATCAATCCTCATCAGTGGATATTTATTCTTGATTGTAACCTTGTTCAGTTGCTGGTAATCAATGCAAATTCTCATCGAACCATCTTTCTTCTTTATAAACAACACCGGCGCACCCCACGGTGACACACTGTGTCTAATGAAACCCTTCTCAAGCAATTCTTACAACTGATCCTTCAACTACTTCAACTCTGGCAGGGCCATGCGATATGGCGGAATATAAATGGGCTGGGTGCCTGGAGCCAAATCAATGAAGAAGTCAATATCCCTGTTGGGTGGCGTACCCGACAGGTCTGAAGGAAAAACCTCCTGGAACTCATGAACCGCGGGCACAGTATCAATAGAGGGAACCTCAGCACTGGAATCTCGAACATAGGCCAAATAAGCCAAACACCCCTTCTCGACCATACGCCGAGCCTTCACGTATGGAATAACGTTGCGACTAGAGTGACCAGAAGTCCCTATCCCACTCTAAGCAGGGCATATCGGGTAAGGCTAAGGTCACAGTGTTGGAATGACAATCCAAGATAGCATGATAGGGTGATAAACAATCTATCCCCAAAATAACATCAAAGTCGACCATATCTAAAAGCAACAAATCAACACGGGTCTCAAGACCCCCAATCACCAAAATACAGACACGATGGACTCGATCGACCATACTAGAATCACCCACCGGTGTAGACATATGAACAGGAATACTCAATGGATCACTAGGCAGAACCAAGTACGGTGAAAAGTAAGATGACACATACGAATACGTAGACCCTGGGTCAAATAGCACTGAAGCCTCCCTGTCACAAACCAGAATAGTACCTGTAACGACTGCATCTGAAGATTCAGCCTCTGGCCTAGTTGGAAGAGCATAACATTGGGGCTAGGCCCCACTACCCCGAACTATATCCCTAGGACGGCCTATTACTGGCTGGCCTCCATCTCTGGCAGTCTGAGCTCCACCTTTATGACCTCTACCTCTACCTTTAGTACCTCTACCCCTACCTCTAATTGGCTGGGCGGGCTGTGGAACACCTGGTGCCGGTAATATGGCACGGGAACCCTGATGCTGAGAACTACCCGGTGCTCGAGAGCAAAATCTGGCAATATGACCTGGCTCACCATAAGTATAATAAGATCTTGGCTGTTGAGAAGACTAGGACTGACCCTATTGGCCTGAATGACCACCTTGGAAACTCTGAAGTAGAGGTGCACTGATAGGAGCTGATGGTGCACTGTAAAGTTGCTGATCAGAATAGTATGTTTGAGAAACACAACCACATGAAGTAACGTGGGAAACCTGGAGAGCTGAATGAAAGGGCATGGGAGGATGGCCTCTGGCATATGAATTTCTACCTCCAGACGAGGCACCACTAAATCTTCCTGAATGACGGGGCTTCTTATCTAACCCATGACCTCCTCCTTGTGACAGGACCATCTCAACTCGGCGGGGCACATTGGCTGCCTCCTGAAAAGTGATCTCGCTCCCGGCCTCCTTGGCCATCTGAAGACTAATCGGCTGAATAAGACCATCAATAAACCTCATCACCCTCTCTCTCTTGGTGGGGAGTATGACAAGAGCATGGCGAGCTAGAGCAATGAACCTGGTCTCATACTGAGTGACCGTCATGGAACCCTACTGAAGGCGCTTAAACTGCCTCCGAAAGGCCTCTATCTGAGTCAGGGGGAGAAACTTCTCTAGAAACAACACTGTGAACTACTCCCAAGTCAATGAAGGGGAACCGGCTAGTCTAGCTAAGCAATAATCCCTCCACCAAGTCTTGGCGGATCCAGACAGACGAAAGGCAGCAAAATCAACTCCATTGGTCTCAATGATCCCCATATTCCGAATAACCTCATGACTAGTGTCCAAATAATCCCGGGGATCCTCAGTAGATGCGCCACTAAATGTATTAGTGAAGAGATTGGTGAACCTATCCAGCCTTCACAAAGAATCGGTGGAAATGGTCGCTCCATTGTCGGGCTGAGCTGCTACACCCGGATGAACTGCCATAGCTGGCTAAACCACTGGAACCTGAACCTGGGGAGCTACTGGCTCCGAAGTGCATAGCAGGAGTCTGAGTCCCTCCTCCCGCCTGGGAAGTAGCTGGTGCTGCCGGAAGAAAACTCGCTCGGGTGAGACTCTCCATAAAGCCTACCAATCAGACTAGAGCATCCTGAAGAAATGGGGTAGCAATGAAACCCTCTGGTACCTAAGCTGGGCCTACCTGAACTGCCGGGACTGGAACCTTTTTCTCGAAATCAATCTGAGGCTCCGCCACTGGTGCTCCTGCCCGCGGCTGAGCTCTGCCCCTACCTTGGCCTCTGGCACGGCCTCAGCCTTACCCCCTGCCCCTAGTGGGAGCTGCCTGGGGCTCAGACTGCTGATCGGTAGATGAGGAAGTGCGTGTTCTCGCCATCTGCGAAAGAATATAGTAGAATTTCAATTATCATTGAGAAACCAAACCGCACGACAAGAATGAACAATGTGAAACTTTTCCTAACTATGTAGTCTCTTGGGGATAAATATAGACGTCTCTATACTGATCCCTCAGACTCTACTAAGCTTGTCCGTGAGTTGTGAGACTTATGTAACCTAGAGCTCTGATACCAACTTGTCATGACCCAGATTTCCCACTGTAACGACCCGACCGGTCGTTTTGAGTGCCAATGCTCCGTTCAGCAGTCGGAGGCCATGAACAGCTTCATTTCGGGTATTATGACTTGTTCGCATGGTCGTAATTTAAATTCGGGAAGATCGGAGTTAAATTTAGATGAGAATTCTCATTTGAGAAGCTTAAAGTCAAAAGAATGAAATAGGATTGGATTTTTGAGTAAACGACCTCAGAATTGGGATCTGAAGGTTCCAGCATGTTTGTATGATGATTTCGAACTTGGGCATATGCCCGGAGTGGGTTTTGGATAACCCTGGAGCGTTTTGGCGCCTATTGTGGAAGTTAGCATTTCAGAAGAAATTCTATAAGTTTGGTTTGAAGTGCATTTCAGTGTTATCAATGTCCGTTTGGAATTCCGAGATTGGGAGTAGCTCCGTATGGTGATTTTGGAGTTGGGAGCGCAATCGAAAGTGAATTCGGAGGCCCGTAGGCCATTTTGAAGCCATTTGGCTAAAGATAGAAAGTTGAAGGTTTTTGGAGAGTTTGACTGGGGGGTTGACTTTTTGATATCGGGGTTGGAATCAAATTCCGGAAGTTGGAGTAGGTCCGCAATGTCAAATATGACTTGTGTGTCAAATATGACTTGGGTGTGCTTTGCGTTGGTTCAAGTTTTCGGAAGGATGTAGAATGCCGATTTCGAGTCTTCGGAGCGAGGTGAGTCTCCTTTCTAATTCTGTGAGGGAGAACTTACCCCATAGGTAAAGTGAATGATTAAGTGCTCCTATTTGTTGGGGCTACATACGCACGAGGTGACGAGAGTCCGTGCGTAGCTACTATTATGCTATTGTCCGGGTAGATTAGGACC